>JARHVA010000993.1:0-255000 GCA_037957365.1 Torreya grandis
ATATTAAAAAGTATCACACAAGGTTGAATGATTCACTCCTTATAAATCACACTAGATGATCAAATGTGTGATCTTAGAGGTAGGATAGGTAGCTCAAAAGGTGTGCCATAAATAATATGTATTTTTTTAGTATGCAAAAACTTCATACAAAATTATAATATATAAAGTGTTAATCTCATTTGGTTGAGACATGTTAATCCAATCAATATATTATATAATCCAAATATAGAATGATATAAAACCAAACTAAATAGATTTAAGGGACAACTGTAATTAGTAGTGTAATACCACCAAGTGGTGTGTGTTAAATTCCATTAAAGTTGTGGAGTATCATAGATGTGTTTATTAAATTTCACTTAGTATAACCTTGAATAGATACAAATGACATATTAATTAGATGTTCACTATAAATATTATCAATCAAAATACCTTGCATACTCGAACAATGATGGGAAACATATGTGTGAATATATAAAGGACCATTTTTTATTCATCATTAGGTATCTCATGGTCATAAAATGTAATAAAAGGTTATTTCAATGGGAAAATATAAACTAGTCCAATTATTTTATCATTCTCTTGCTCATGTAAAATAGTCAAAAGTTATATAGTTGTTGTCATATGAGCATTATCCTACTTTGTAGTATAATGATTTGGAAATGGATTGGTAAATAATTTCAAGCATTGAGTAGGATTTGTGACAAATCCATTGAATTTATAAACTCTGTTGATGGTTTTTTTCTCTTTTTTATTTGGAAAATTAGGTGTATCACTAGTTATATGTTTTAATGTTTTACTTCTTTGATATTTTTAGGTAGTGGATGTAGAATAAAATAGTCTACTTTAACATATATGCATCCATAAGTTTAATATTAATATTGTTTATTGCATGAAAAATATCATAAAATGATTCATGCATGTTAAACATTACCTTGTCCTTAAGTGGAGAAATTAAACTATTTGAAAATATACTTTAAAGCTCGTTATTAGGAATTTGATGTGAATTTTTTGTAAGTATTATTTTAAATATAAGGACATAATAAAATAGATGTTAACTAGATCCTTCATTTATTTGATATATTTGACAAAATTTATCATTTTTTATAATATATAGAATAGTGTGATATGAACATATCAACCAAATTATTTAAACTGTGCACTTAACCCATATGAAGGGTTTAAAACCAATCTAAGGCATAACATGTGAGACTTTTAGGAAATCACTTGGTTAAATCATTGTGATTAAAAAAAATCAAAATGAAACATATGGTGTGGTATGATGTGATGGATCCTCATTGAAACTATATGATGTAAACCTAGGAACTTGAAAGGAAGGATGAAATGAGTGAACAAAAACATTTGTAGTGAAAGGGTTATGTATTACATCATAAAATGAAACCACGTAACTATTTTTTTATATGTTTTAGATAATTGTGCAAGTTATAGTCATGCCTTATTATGATTAATGTAATTTTAAATGATTATTATTTTCAATATATAAAAGTGCAATGGAAGCAAGAAAAAATGTTATCATGGAGCCATTAATTTTTGGATTATTAGTAGGAGGAATGATAGAAGTCTTATGTTGTATAGGAGTATAGATTTTACCTAGGAGTGGTGGTAGCACTAGGTGGAAGAAAATAAGTGTCAACATCAACATGATAAGAAACTATCCTCACCACTAATGTATAATCAAAGCCTCAAAGAGGTGGAGTAGTATCATGCATTAGATATATAGGCTTACACTCAGGAAAGGTATTCTTATTCCTAATTCTTTCATTTCATGCTTCAATAACTAGAAAAATTATAGTGTCAAGTTCATAAGGGACAGTTTTAATATAGGAATAAAAATTTATCTCCTTCCATGCCATCAAAATTTGGAATATTAGTAAAAATATTAAGTGTATTTTCACATGAATTGTCTTTATCCTCGCTAATATGCCAATTATTGGAAGTAGTATTATTACCAAACATTTATTCACTAAGACATATAGATTTATCATTCTCATTTGTATCAATGGTAGGAGGAATATCATTAGAAGCTACCTCAATAATGATTGGAATTTTTTAAGCATGGGTGGTATAAAAAGGAATTTGTGACAAATTATAAATAGTACCACTCAATCTAGCACTATGTATAATAGGATGTGTTTGTTTAAGCTTTCAAGGAATAATATATAAACATGAATAACACAAAGAAATAAAAACCAATGTAATTTATCAAAAACAAGTTGAAAATATAAAAAATATATTTAATAATGGAGAGGATCATATATTATAAAAACCTCAAAATATATATGCACTCAAAAAGTAAAGGTGTTAGTACCAACTTCTATTTTTTTAGATGTAATCCAAAAATAGAAAGAGGTAAATAAAACAAGATAAGGATTGCATATGAAAATCTATAATTATATTTTAAAAATTATAAATCAATCCTAAAACTCTAATGAAAATCCTCAAAAGATACAGGCATTCAAAGAATGGAGAGGTTTACTAATATATTTTATAAAAAAATGAAACTTAGGAATAATGACACTATTATAATGGTAAAACTATTTACACAAGATAAATATGGAATATAACAGTCTAAAATAGTAAGTTATATCTACTCTAGTGTATGAGGTTAGTTAAAACATTCAATTGAAATCAATTTGACAATATAGTAGCTAAAATTTGGCCATGAATACATGATCATGCTTATTTTGTGTATTTTTATCCTTAATTAACTTGTGCACTTAATTAGTACTTATTTTTTTAAGTCACCCTATCCTATGCCTAAGATAGGACCTATTTTATATTATATCCATCATCTCTTAAACATATAAATGTTATGATTTCTAAAAACACCACTATGCATCTGTATGCCTCAGCCAAGACCTAAAGCCCAACACACTTCCTTAGGGGACATAAACGATATATAGGGACAATAATAGTTGTTGATCATGTCCGTATCCAATTCTCCTATCCATTTCCCACAAATAATCATATTTTTAAATTAAACCCTATATAAGGTCATCCTCCATATTTTTAGGATTCCTAACATGTGGTCATCCTAATGGAATTGCTATAAATACAAATTTAAATCACTTATTAAACAAATGGGTAATTTAATTTCAAAGGATTATTGACCCAAGTTCACATTGAGAAAAACTTACCTATTCATCCTAATTCAAGTTTTAATCCCTTCAACAAGTCCTTAAATAAGTTTCAAACTAGTTTTATTTAGCCTTAATCCCACATGATCAATTATTCAACCAATTCTAGATGCATTGATATAGTCAAAGGAACACAATTACACAAAGAAATTAAATGGGAGAACTACATTAGGATTGATTTCCATATTTAGAGTATTAGACATATAAGAAGAATTATGTCACTTAGGGGTGATTGGGGATAACTCAACTCAATTACAATCCTCTAACCCATTTTCATAGTTTACTCAAACATTGCATGCCCTACTAGGGTTTTCAAATTCAAGAACCTACATACATATCTCTCACACATTTAAAAAGGTAAAATTAGTGAATATAGGCCTATATTTTTCCATTGCTTGTGACTATTCCCTAAATTCATATTTTCTACATGAGGGACAAAATTGATAGACATGGATAATAGTGATCTAAAATCTTGTCTTATCAAACATTCTTGTCCTTATGCAAGCTTAGATCCAACTTCTAGGAAGATTATGGGTTTGATCCTATGTTCCTCATTTTCATTATTTCAATCAACACAATCAATCAGATGGCTCAAAGAGCTAAGTGAATCTATAAATTACATAGTTTAGCCTTTATTCTCATTGTTATGTTTCATCTATTTTAGTAATTTATCTATAATTTTCTATTTAAAAGTATATTTACAACCCCCACATTATTTTATTCTATTTATGGGAATTAGTGATCACAAATATAAAAGTAGTGGACAATATGAAAAATAAAGAAATAAAAGGAATAGTCACACCTTGATAAAACTTTAGATTTTTAGAAATGCAACCCTAATCTGGAAGGAATAAATCACCTCTACAGGAAATGTGCATTGTTCACTATATAGGAATACTTTTAGTACATATATTTATAACCAATAAATTTGCCTAGGGAAGATTTGATGTTATTCCTTTATGATCAATGAGTTTGTTCCTTGGAAATTAATGTACATGACACAAATTTTAGATTTTAGATTTTATATGTTTACCTCTTGATGCCATATAGTCATATTTTAAAACTATCTAAATTAGTGGGTAGAATATATGAAATGATGAATTTATTCCTCTCTTGACATAATTATCCATAAAAAAACATATGAAAAAGAAAATAAACAAAAATAGTTAACTTAGGCAACCTCAAGAGGTGTTGCAACTATGTATCATACACATTATAATTAGAACCCATGTAGTATTTTTGCAATGTAAATGAAATTGTGAGCAATGGTTTTAACTCCATCTTCCCAAAAAGTGATGATGAAACTACATAAATATTCACCTAGCCCTCTTTTGGTACAAGATGTAGTAAAACTTTGAAGATGATTCCTTAAGATCATAACTATATCTTTTGTAGTGGGTTCCTAGACTTTAAATGATAATTGATTATCCTTGATTCTCATTATCTTTCTCTTCTTAATTATTTTCTTAAATAAAATGAATAATTTTTATGTACAAGAATATTTAGGACATAACACATGTAGTGGAAAAATAAATAAAAGACTAATATGTGAAATAAAAGTCATAAGGTAGAAAGACCTACAAAAATAAAGGGGACAAATTTAATGACATTGAATCAATAGGCAACCTGATTAATTTGTCCTAAGAGAGATAGATGCTCAAGAAGGATGCAAGTATCTTAAAAGATATGAAAACAAAGATGAAAATATTAAATGGATAAACACTAAAAATATCTAAAAGGTAGGAGGCTAGAGAGAGAGATGATAGTGTGGGTAGGACTTCTCCTTAAAATAGACAAAAATAAACAATTATAGAAAGTGTAAAAAATGGGTAAATAATGATATAAAAATGGGACTTGTACCAAATTTTGGTGTCCACACATTGATGTAATAGATAATATCCATTATAATAATATTTTTAAAATTCCGTTGAGAGACTAGACCTACGTGGATGTAAAGCAATAAACAACACCCACAAGGTCAATAAGTGTTATTTTCATAAATTTCTCTCATGCATTACCTATTTCATATTTACTTGAGGAATATCTTCCTTAGAGCAACCCAAAAGAAGGGTGTTTCTTATAACCGTCAAGACATGCACACGTCATAGACTAGTTAGTCCATGGTTAGCATAAAACATCATAGTAATTAAAATTAACTAAGTGATATTTACATCTTATCAACTAATTAAAAAATTAATCATTTTAAAAACCATAAAATATCATTAAATTTATTATATAGATTAAAATCATAATAATCATGATGTGACATCCTTCCCATCTTAGAAGATGCATCATCTCAAGGCTTAAGGAATATCAATAGGGGATAAATCCTCTAAATTTACAGTCCTTATTAATTATATCATTATGTATTATTGAGAAGGAAGATATGCATGCATATTTATGAGGATTTGGCCCAATCAACATAAACATTGTACATTCCCACTTTGTTATGCCCATAATTTTGCATGAAGAAATATACACAAATACAAGTTAATTATTTTATGTATATTGCACACACAGATGACCTAAAATGATCCAAGCATCCACTAAATTACACCATGTATAAATTTTATGTGGTTAAATAAATACATGTGGTCACATAGTTTTCATAATTCCCATGCCAACCCTACCTACACTAATTAACCCACTATGATCTAAATGACCCACATGGCATCTATTCATTTTTTAGGCTTCACGACCCCTATGATATTAGTTTAGGCTCATAGTTAATACAATAAGGGATCTCATATGGTCCATCATTTAATGACCCACTCTATCTCTCAATAGGTTTACAATGGGACCACAAGAGATTCAATCCTATAAAAGGGATTATAATTTTACTTAAGTCATAAGTGGTATCTAACTCCAAGTTGAGTAAATTTTTAAAAGGGGGATTATAATAAAGTTAACAAGTCTCATGTGACCTTGATAGGGGCCTAAAATATCCTAGGTTATCTTGTAAAGGATGGAGTACATAATTTAAACCATTGGAATTAGTATTGCTTAATTGGTGGATCATGCCATGACACTAAAGTACCAATTATCCTTTTGAATTCCTAAAAAGATCTCTCATTATACCAAGGATTATAAAAAAATATCAAGAAAAATATAAATGAGATTTGGTAGGGAAGGAAAAACTTTTAGTCCTTCCCATTCATATCTTGTGACCCTAGCCAACGACCCTTCATGGGGTGACAAGCAAAAACTCACATTCTAAGAAGGTATCAAAATTATAATTTGATAATGTATATGTGATGTTACATGAATTATTAATCCAAGGGTACTCAAAATAATTATACACAACATTACGGGATTTAACACAAACTAAAATATAGTTTAGAGGTAAAAGCTTACCTAGTGATCATTAATGGCTACCTCCAAGTCCTTGAATCTAAAAGTTGAGTTGGAGTGATTCCATTATTTGAAAATAATTTATATAATCAAGGGGTCCCCTTGAATCCTCCCTCTACCTTCTTGTTCCATCTATAAAAAAAATATTTTTTGGGTCTATTGACTTTCCAAGTCACCCCTTCAGTAGGCATTGAACTCAAAGGAACCGCACAAATAGTTATGCACTTGCATAGTGATTAAGTTCTCAAAATGAGTCTATGCATGGAAACTTCCTATCTATGGCCCACTCAGTAATTGGATCAATTCTTATCATAAAATGAGTATTAATAGATGCCTATAATGAGTCCCTAATACATGTCCCATGAAAATATCCTTCATTGCACCAGCATGACATCCACATCAAAGCATGCAAGCCTCCTCAATTTCAAGTAAGTAAAAGATAAAAGTGTGTAGAAGTGGTTCTAGATCATGAAGGGCATGATTAAGATCTCTCATATTCTTATGTGTTCTTATTCAAAGACTTTCCTAGCATTCAAATGATGAAGTCTTGATCCAAATAATAAAGTTCCCATATGCACCCTTATAAAACATAGACTATGATCTAAAACTACACAATGTTCTCTTCACAGACCATCATGGGTTTCAAATAAGGCACAAACTATGAAGACCATCAGAAGGGACTTAGCATAGGAGGAGATTGGGCCTTGTGCATTATCATAGAATACTACCCTTAGTGACCTTCACAAGTGTGTGGTCATAATACAAAATCAACTCTTTGCATAACCTTTAGTACATAGTTGCATGCAAGACTTTAAAAATATGGGAACATGAAAAATCCATTGCCTACATAAGATGATGAGGCAAAACTAAAGGATATGCCTATGTGGTCACACATCAATAAAATGGACCAAGTGGATTAGTAAGTGACCACCATAAATGTGAATAACATTTGAGCTTGATTAAATACTAACAGAACTAAATAAAAAAAAATTAAATGCTAGGGTGGCTATTAGGTTGTCAAAACATGGGCATGTAATTTATTCTAACAAAGATCGTAATTTCATCTCCACATCAATATTAAATGGTGTAACTACCCTGATAGTTGGTGAGATTTTAATTAATGAACTATGGGCTCCTCATTACCTATAAAATCTTGGGTCTTATGTCGTAAAAATGTCAAAAAATTTAGGCACCCTTATGCTAGAAACATTTTCCATCCAATAACACTTTTAAATGTTTAACCTTACACTTTAATGAGAATTGAGTTCACCTTCATTCATTCTTCTTGCATCCTATGTGTGATTTGTGTTTGTTAATATTTATCTATGGGTAATTTTTGTCCCTTTCATTACTATCCATTCCCCACACCTTTGTGTAGAATTGGGAACTCATTTTTAGGTCATATTTTATGTGCACCTGGGTTTATGTATGTTTTGAATATGGATAGTATTTGTCCTTCTCAACACTGTGTTACATTCCCATGCCTCAATACAAAATAATTTTGCATTTGGAGTATCTTTGGTAGAGTCTATGTGATACTATCTTGTTATCAGTAATTTCTAGTGTGTTCATCAAGGCAGTAGAGGTGTTCACCCTATTCTTGGTGCATCATCTTTTACCTTCCACTCATATCTTACCTTCTCCCTCCCTTTCCCCTTGTCAAGTTTAGGTTTAGTGCTAGTTGTATATTTCATTCTTCTCTTTGTAGTTCTATGCACTAGTCCTAAAATAGGTGCATCTAAAATAGAAGGAAGTCAAACTACTATGTAGGTTCATCCCAAGGAACTCAAGAGTCCCACACCTTGGGGGATGATCCCATTATTACAATAAGATATCAAATAATTCTCTAATATATGAGAGCCCTTTATAACCATAGGTGCACATTTCAAGTGATAAATTTTTTTGGAACACCTGGTGTTACCCAATTTTAAAAGTGGTTAAGATATTGTGATACTCTCAATTATTCAAGTGTTAAAGACACTCAGTATAACAATTGGTGACTCCAACCACTCTTGGTTTGTAAGACCATCCTTCTATCTATATGCCAAGATAAAAGAGATCATCTTAAATAAGCACTAATTTCCATTTCATTGAGCTACCTATAATATCCAAAATAAATGGAAATGGAGTATAATTGTCTCTCATATGAAGGGAAATCAATGCAAATTAACCTGCTCCTAGAGGTCAATCTAAAACTCTATTTGGTTGATTCCCACATGAAAAAGAAAATTATTCACTATCCCTTTCATGGTTCATAGAGAAAGTAACCCTTTTTTCCCTTTAATGTAGGTATCCCATTGATTCTTCCCCAATATGATGATATTCCTATAACTATTCTTAAGATCATCCCCTACTTTACTAGAGAAAATTTAACTATGCCTATAAAGAACATACAAGACATAGAAAATATTTTCTCCATTTACAATGTGACTAAAGACAAAATTATAGTATAAATCCTTGCCTCTTCTTTGAAAGGGAAAGTGATCCAATTATATCATAGCTTGTAACTTGGTTTTATTCATAATTATGATGAGTTAGGCACAACACTATGAAGGTAGTTTAAAGAAAATAGTGACCACTTGTCACTGATGGAATAACTCGCAACCATCAAAAGGGACCCACATGAGTATATGGTCAACTTAAATTTCATATTTTAGAGGAATTGGGACTAATTTATACCCCTGGTAAGGCCTTATCTTAACACTACATTTTTATACTTAAGATCAATGAATAATGGCATTGATGTAATGATCCAATTAATGGGTGGTGCAATATTACCAAATGCCTATGAGGTCATTAAATGTATATAAAAGTGCTTGATTCAAGCAAGAAAAATTATGCCAAGACCCCCTATGCCCTTATATGCTAAGCCCCATGTACAATCTCATCTGCCCTACCTCCCATTCCAAATCTATCCCCCATTCCTATTATCATCCCACCAATTCCATCAAATTTTGTGCCCTTGAGTGAGCTTCATGAGGTTAAAAGCTTATTAAAAATATTTGTAAATAAATTAATGGCACTAAAAAGGAAAATTTTGTAACATTCCAAGACAAATCAACCCTTCAACCAATAGTATCAATTGAATAGGCCTCCCTATCAACATGTTGTACTAACTCAAAACTAGCTCACATATAATAGGCTGCCCCATGAACCAAATCCTAACACCAAAATCACCTCTAGAGATCTTGTACCTATGAAAAATAACATGCCATAGGACTATGAATGGTGGTATTCTATTGATCAACCACATGATCAAGTCATGTACATGAATGGGGTAAGAAGTGAGGCACCTATGAAACAAAATGTGCCATCTCCTCATGAGCCTCCATCTATCCAACCAAGGGATAAACCATGGGCATAAATGCAAGAACAAGATGGATCTACCCTATTAAATTGATAGGAGGGTGACTTCAACCATGTGAAAGAGAATAAAGTTCCACATGTAAAAATCAACCTAGTTACTTTTAACATAAGATTCAGAAAGAGAAATGATGGAGGAACCTTATTTTGCAATACCTTCAACTTTCATGCCCCATGTTCATCATGTAGATGTCTAAGTTAAAGTACCTACATAAAATATGACATGCATGTAATAGGCTTTGTAGAAGGAATGCTATCCCTAGACTAGTGTGTGGGTGATAAAAGAGGCTACAATTCAAAATGGGTAGGTTGGAGGCACTCAAATCCCCTTTAACATAGTCAAGCAGATGAAGAAGACTACGCTGAATATTTCCATGTGGGATGCTCTTGCCATTCCTTTCCATAATAATCTACTATAGACTACCCTAATGGGTTTCCAACTTGTTGACCTATCACAGACTATGCTTATTATGTACATCAGTCTATACCAACCTAAGGAAGAAGTGTACAAAAGTAGCAGCATCCCCATTCTACATTTCTATGATCATCGATGAGTATCTCATAAATGATTTTATAATAAATCTAGGCATAATAAATTTGGTCATGCCAAAGAAAATCATAGACATCTTAGGCATAACATATTTTCTTGTCTCAAAATGGCTCATCCAATTGGATGAGACATCATTCAAAACTATGGGAATCATCAAGGACCTGAGTCTCACTCTATATACATGTCTAAGACTTTCCATTATGTAGGATATTAAAATTATTGAATTACCCCCTTACTTTGATATATGACTCTACTAAAATTTCACTATGAAGGTGGAGAAATATCTATCTTCATTCCTTTTCTAAGAGTAAAAAATCTCTCCCCAAACTATGCTTATAATTTTCATTGAACACAACTTTCTCCAGGTATAAATTTATTAATTATTTGGATTTTTGGGTGGAAAAATTACATAGAATCATGAAGTGAGGGAGTTGATCAATAAGCATTGCATTGGTAAAATTAGTTTTCTAATTTATTCTATATATTTTTCCAAAAATAAATAGGATTAATCGATGTTATTTAAATAGGTGTAAGTCAAGTAAATGGTATTACTATCTCACTTACAGTTAGAGATTTTCAATTTATGGGAGGTAGTATGAGATTAGTAATAGGTGAAATAATAACATTCCTTCACCACCTCCATGAGGATGGTCCAAATCATTCATAATTACTCATCTTACTTTAGGATGTTTACACAGCCAACATTTTAATCCAACTTTACTCAAAGTTTTATTTTTTCCATTTAACATTGCCTACTTGTCTAATTGGTCATATATGCTAATTAGAACTAGATAAGGTACCAAGGTAACCATAAAGGCTGAACCCATTTCAAATAATCACATACATCCATACATTCATATCCCAGTTGATGAAAACTTCACCTTATTCGATCAAGAGGATAATCTAGTTCTTCATGAGATCATTAAACCCCTTGAAGAGGTCCCAGATGACTTAATGAATGGGTGTGTGAACATTATGATTGTTATTCATATGACAATGTAGAGGAAATAGGGCTAGGAACATACTACATTCTCAAGGAGTATAACTTATTACCTAACCTTATAAAGGCATAAGAAGACCTCAAAGGTATATGGTAGTTATACTTTGATGGTTCTTGAAGCAAAAATGGCACAGGGCTAGTGTTGTAATGGTATCCCCTCAAAATAATAAATATTTCCATGTGTTCATATTATCATTTGGTTGCATAAACAATGTTTTTGAGTATGAGGCACCAATCTAGGGTCTTTAATTGGTGCATAAGAAAGTGATCAAGGTGCTACAAGATTTTGGGGACAACGAGCTAGTGGTACACCATGTCAAAGCATGTAATGTGTCTAAAAATGATATGCTAAGATCTTAAAAACATAGAGAATGGGATATGATCAAGGGGTTTGATTATTTCAATATCCATTCCATACCAAGGACACATAATTATGATTCCAATAGGCTTAAAACTATGGGTGTGTAGTATGAGCTCCCATATAGTATAAAGAGTGAGTCTAAATAACTCGTAAGACTCATAGTCAGACCAGTGGTCATAGATAATGAAAGTAATTGGTAAGTGTTCTAGAGTGATGAAAAAATCATCAAATTCTTAAAATATGAAGTTAAGTTCTATGCCAACAACCAGTCTTGACTCCAAGCTCAATACGAAGAGTAAATCATTCAACTAAATGGAGACAAGTTGCCTAGGGGGATAATCACACTATAAAGTATATTCAATTTCAATGACCAGCTGAAAGGCAAGAAGAAAAACATGATAGTGAAAGAGGAGATCTAAAAGAGTTATCAAAACTCTTCAACTAAGATCTCTCTAATGGCTCATTACTATAGCCATTGATGCTTCAACATAAACAAGACAAAAAACCAATTAAACACAAAAATAAAATTATTCACAAAGGAGATATGAGAAATATCATAAAAGCATATATATTACAAAGAAGATCACTTGCTTATATAGGCAAGGCAAAGCAATATGAAATCTAAACTTAGCAATGTGAGACAAAACCCCATATAAGATAAAACTAGGTAAACACAAATACCTAGAGCCTAGCAAGCATGAGTAATAAGATACTCTAACACCCCCCCTCAAGTGAAGCTAGGAGATAATAATAGAGGATGTAGTGTGAATTCATGCGTCCCTATGGATGTGAATCCATCATGATGGAGTATATGGATGTTGAGTCATTGTAATCTCCAAGTGAAAGTAGGAATGGTGTTGAATATGAGGATAACTAAACACAAACACTATGTTCTAAAATATTGTGTTTAATGATGAACCCAAGGAAACATAGCTTGAATACCCTCCAAAAAGATGGTGAGAATTGAACATAAAGACTAGTGGGGTTGCCACATTGGTGTCATTGTATAGAGGAGAAATCTAGAAAACACTCAAAAGTGTAAAATACATAACTCTCATAAAGTAAAAAAAAAGAGAGGAACCACATAGGAAAAACTCCCCCCCCCCCACCCCGCCAAAAGAGATAAAATTAAAATAAAGAGATATAATCACCCCAAAGATCAAGCTAAAGAATTTTGCACTCCAAGTACTCACAAGTCACAAAATATCTCAATCTACATGAGTGGTCTAAATCCATTACTTAATCACAAAAATAATTGGCACTAAGCTTTACTAGAATAGATTCAATCAAGAAGACTATTAGTGGTGATGAAAGTATAAAAGAGTATTACATGTGAAAGTAATACTCAACACCAAGAAGAAAAATATACATCACACCCCCCATAATGCTGATTGGGTGGAGTGGAGAAAAAAGGTCTGCATAAGTGGTTTGAATCAACCACTCGAACATCAAACAAGCTGACACTGTATACACCAGAATAGCTCCATCTCATTCTAAAAGACACTATCAAACTATTGAAGAAGATAAGTTGACACTGGGATTCACTAGCCTTCTAACCACTCATTAGAACTAACATAGAACCATGAATATCCTCAAGTCAACAGAAGTCAAAAAAAGTCCAACTAGTGACCTCTATGCATGTGTAAGTGAACTACACATCCTCTTAAGGAAGAAAATATAGATATTTAAAAGAGTAATTAAACTATCTTGCTCTAAAATACTTATAGATAGATCTGGATAACAAGTGGGCTAGTAGGCAGGCCATTCAAAGCATAATAAAAACCAACTTCTGCTCAGATATGATGAAAACACAAATAGCTAGCTATGTGGTGATCAAAAGGAGGTCATGAACAGTAGGAGATGATGTTGTCTTAAGACAAAGAGCCAAGTGGAAAGTTTCATCATTATGATGAATAAATAAAGAGACATCAAGGTTTCAATGGATATAATAACTCTCTAATAAATATTTCTCATAGAAATGGGTTGCAATACTTACAGCCTTTACATGAAGAGGAGAAGTCACTGTAGACTTGGTAACCTCTCTATGACAAGCACTCCCTTCTATCGTTTATCATCCCACACCAATTCCAGATTAATTTTATAGATGTGAGGACCTCTTCATAAGATGTAACATCTATTGCATTGAGCAAAGTAACCATGTAAGCATGCAGGAGGATGTCATCTCTGGATAATCAAGGAAGATAGACATAGTTGGTGTATGGTGATGTCAGGTTTGTTGTCTTTGCTAACCCCAATACTTAATACAAATCATAAAAACATGTTTTTATCCATTTATAATCTACCAAACCAAAAAAAAAGGTTGAAATGGGTGGATTACAGGTGATGTAGGCCTCACAAGGCATGGTGAGTTATTATAGGCTTGGAAATGAATACCAAATTCATAGCAAGATGTATCCTTCTAAAAAATGCAAGCCTATTATTGGTTAAACCCTCAACCATCCTATCCATCAAATGACACCATGGGGAGTTAAGGATAATTGTCAAGCACCAAGGAGGAGGCTCAGCTATGTTGGAAAGGATGCAAGATATGGAGTAGAAGACTGGAAGATGGTGATCCAAGTATAGCTATGTAGAGACCACCAATCATGAGATCTAAGCCAAGGAAATCTTGAGAGCCAATAAACATTCAAGTTTGGAGATATTAACTTGCCATAGAAGTTTGGAATGGTATAATACCCTTTATATATCTACACAATGTATGCCTTTTCTACCATGTTGGAGCTCCTTGCCATGCTTGATAGAATTGACCATATCTTGAATGTTCCTAATATGGCCTCATCCCTCACAATTCATAACAATGTAATGAGTGCTAATCAAAATGCTCCACCCAATCCCAGGCACCACAACCCACCTCCATGTAGCACCCTGATGTTATTCCCTTGTTTTATCACTCAACAACATCTATAGGTGCTCCTCTACCATCCCATGCCAAGCTAGGTGATGATAATGATTACCAGGGTATGGATCTAATCCACCATGTCCCTCTCACCATCGACAAAGCCAAAAATGCAAAGAAGTCAACAAAGCCACAAAAAAGGCATGATTGTCTTCAATTTTTTAACTAAAGAAGAGTAACTAAATGATGTGGAGAATATAAAAGCATAATGCTTCAATGGTACAATATTAAACCAGATCTATAAAAAACCATTCATTCTCCTTTTAAATGAACCAAAACTTTAGATCTAAAACCAAATACCTTAAATCAAAAATCACAATAATAGATTTCATGTAAAATTTCCAATGGTTCCATATAAGCATACAACCTCAATGCCAATGGAATAATAAACAAACTCAACCAATAGACAAATTGGCCAAGGTCTTTGAAAAAACTCATTCCATAAATGACAAAGTAAGGAATATGAAATTATGGATTGCATAAAAAATGCAGATCTAAGTGGAAAGGAACCTACAAGCTGAGTAATGGCTATTATAGGGTGGCTTTGATACCATGAAAGAGTTATCAAAACTCTTCAACCAAGATCTCTCCAATGACTCATTACTATAGCCATTGATGCTTTATCATAAATAAGAGAATAAACCAATTGAACACAAAACAATTATTATTCACAAAGGAGATCTAAGAAAGATCATAAAAGTGTGTGTGTGTGTGTGTGTGTGTGTGTGTGTGTGTGTGTGTGTGTGTGTGTGTGTGTGTGTGTGTGTGTGTGTGTTACAAAGAAGATAACTTTATTATATAGGCAAGGCAGAAGATCACTTCTTATATAGGCAAGTTAAAGCAATGTGATAGCTAAACTAGGCAATGTGGGACAAAAACCCACATAAGACAAAACTAGGTAAATACAAATACCTAGAGCCTAGTAAACATGAGTAATAAGATACTCTAACAAGGTATGCTCCACATATAAAATCAAATAATGCATTAAGATAAGAAGGTATGATGATGTATTTTTATGGAGGTATAAAGACCTTAGAGGCTTTGATCCAAGCTTAGCCCAACATATGATCAAGATCGACCCTAATACTAGGCCAATCAGGCAAAAGCATAGGTTGATTAATCCAAAGGTTGAGCCCTTAATGAGGAATGAGCTCTCAAATCTCATTGAGGCCAACATAATAATTACAATCAAACATTACTCATGAGTAGCCAATTTGGTCTTGGTGCACAAAAAGAATGGAGAGATCCACTTATGCATAGACTTTAGGGACCTCAACAAAGCCTTCACCAAAGACCACTGCTCCCTCTCACTAATGGAGTAAATTCTAGAAACAGTCACAGGCATAGAAAGCTTTTCACTGCTAGATGGTTATTCGGGCTATAACCAAGTGCTTGTGTGGGAGTGTGACCAATTCAAAACTACATTTACCACTAAGTGGGGTACCTTTGCATACCAAAGGATGCCTTTTGGTCAACAAAAAGTAGGAGATATATTATAAAGGACCATGAATATGGTGTTTAAGGGAATCCTCAAAAATATCATCTTGGTTTACCTTGATGACATAACTATTTTGTCAAAGTGCATAATGGATCATTTGGGCCACCTAGAGCAATTCTTCAAAAAATGTTGAGTTCAGGATCTTTTTGAACCTAAATAAGTGCATGTTTTTAATACAGAAAGAAAATATTTTAGGACACATCATCTCTAGAGAGGGACACACAATTGGCCTTGAATGAGTCAAATCTATTCTATCACTCTTACTCTTAAGTCACAAGAAGGTTTCCAAAGCTTCTTAGGAAAAATAAATTTTGATAGAAGGTTTGTGTCAAGTTTCAAAACTTTGTTCACTCCCTTTACAACAATGCTCAATAAGAACACTATGTTTAGTTCGAACAAGAATGTTGAAGCAATTTTAAGGCTGTCAAACACACCATCATAGAAACTCCTACATTGATAAACCCATATTATAAGAAGGATTTCATCCGTTATGCATTTGGTAGAGCTGAAGTCATCTTAGCTATTCTTGTGCAACAAAACAATGACCATATAGAGTAGCCTATCACTTTATTTAGCTAGGTTCTCAAGGATTATGAGTGCCACTACAAATTTATAGAGAGGCATATCCTCATAGTAATCAAAGTGCTCAAGAAATTTAGACACATGCTCTCTAATAATAAGATTCAGCTTATGGTCTCACACTCAAGTATAAAGGGATTCTTACTTAGCAATGAGATAGTCAATAAAAGAGTCAATTTGGTCACAATGGTGATGGAGTATGACATACACATATAAATCACCAATCTAGTGTGAGGTAAGAAACTCTGTGAATAACTAGTAGAGAATATGAAGAATGAAGACTACATAGTTCTTTCACTATGTAAGCATAAACCAGAAGACCAAGATACCCCAATAAGTTAGACTGAGAGAAAGAGGATTTTATTTTAGACTGACATGTATTTATAGGGCTTGAATAAAACCAAGCATAGACACTTTATATTATAGGACATTCTTTATGTTCTTGTCATCAGTGTGATTTTCAGAAGAGATATCAATGGAATTCTTTTGTAGTACATAGATTAATAACAACTGAATGGGATCCTATAAGAGTTCCAAAATGGATCACCAAGAGGTCATCACTCATAAAAGACCACTAAAATTGAAATAATGTGAGCTAGATATTATTATCCAGTTTTATTTAAAGATGTGCATGCATGGGTATGAGCTATAAGAAGTGCACCTTCTTTGTAGCCAAACAAAAATTGGTAGACCTACCCCTATGCCCAATATAATTTGATCGACCTTTTATGTAATGGGACCTAAACTTCATTGGCATGATAAATAAACCATCAAGTGTGAGGAAAAATGGATTCTCATGGCAACTGACTATTTTACAAGATGGATGGAGGTGATAAAACTCAAGGAATCTAACAAGGTCTCCATTTATGACTTTTATGAAAGCATTCTTATAATATTTGGTGTCTTAGCCACTATTATCTAAGATAATGCACTTGATTTTCTCAAAACCAAGATAAGAGAATGAATAGTCAAGTATAGCATCCATCTAAGCACTTCTTCAAACTATTACCCCCAAGGTAATGGTTTAGCCTAATCAAATAACAAGAACTTGGTTCACATCATCAAGTGAACCATGGAAGATAATCGACAATCTTGGAATACCAAGCTCAAGATGACCTCTGGGCATATCAAATAATTCCAAAAAGGGTGTTGGGTAATTTTCCCTTCATGATAGTCTATGGGAAGGAAGCACAGGTGCCCACATCTCTCAAATTTCCTTTAGTGGAGCTAGCTCATCAATTGAAGTTACTTGAAAGTGACCCATGATAATAAGGTTAGATTAACTACTAGATCTTGAAGAACTTAGGGTGCATGCCATGAACACTATGGAGATTTAGAAGGCACAAACCAAGAGAACATTTGATATAAGGGTTATTGATATAATCATCAATGAAGGAGACATGGTACTCAAATGGGATGCAGATAGAGTAAAGGCCTAAAAGCATATAAATAATAATGCTATATGGAATAGTCCATGTAACATTGTTGATTGTAAGCAAGCTAATACATACTAGCTTACAAGGCCAAGTGGAGAAGTGTTCTTTATCCCAATCAATGGGATTTATCTTAACACCATGTATAATGATCATGAATACCATTTTAAATAGTAGTTTAGATTTTTTAAATTCCCTAAGTACCGTGCACACATGTTATTATTTAGAATAGTTTATATTCCTCTAAATGCTTATGCACAACTCTGTTAGCTTAGTTTTGTCATTCCTCTAAGCACTGTTCAACAAATTTATTTGATTTATTATCCTTGTGGAAGGTATCTCAATTTCTCTTAGGGTCATATGGTATTTTCTCACCTAATCCTACTCAAGAGGATAAAGATCAAGCAATTCTAGATGAATCCATGCCCAATGGATTGCTTTAATGCTATTGGATTCCCACTTAGAAGGAAAGCAACATGTATAGGTTTCTAAAAGTGTTTACTTTCCAAGTCACCCTTTATTAGGCACTAATCTTAAAGGAACCACATAAAAAGTCACGTACTTGTGTAGTGATTAAATTTTCAAAATGTGTCTATGTACGAACACTTCTTATCTATGCCCCCACTAAATAATTGGCTCTATTTTTCTCATCAAATGCATATTAATCCACACCTACAAGGAGTCCCTAATGCATGCCTCATGAAAATATCCTTCATTACACCAACATGGTATGTAAGTCAAAGTGTGCAAGGCCTCCTAGATTTTGATTAAGTGAAAGAGAAAAATGTGCAAAAGTGATTTTTGATCATGAAAGGAATACTTAAGATCTCCCATCTTCTCATGTTCGTGTATTCAAAGGTGTTCCTAGAATTTAAATGATGAAGTCTCGAGCCAAACAATAGAGTTCCCATATACGCCCTTATAAAATGTAGACTGTAATATCGAACTATGTAATATTCTCTTTGTAGACTAGTGTAGGTTCCAAATAAGAAATAGACCATGAAGATCATCAGAAGGGACTTGACAAAGGAGGATATTGGGCCTTGTGTATTACTATTTAATACTACCTTTAGTGCCCTTCATAAGTGTATGGTTTTACTATGTAATTAACTCTCTGTATAAACTTTAGGGCACAATTATATGTAGGACTTTATAAATGTGGGCATATGATAACTCCATTGCCTATGCAGGATGACAAGGAAGAACCTAAGGATACACCTATAGGTCTACATGTTAGTATAACATCCCATGTGGATTATTAGGTGACCACCATAAATGCAAATAATATTTGAGTTTGATTAAATACTAAGGGAACTAAATCAGTATAGAATTAAATATCAAGGTGACTATTAGGTTGTCAGAACATGGGCATGTAATCTCTTCTAAAAAAGATCCTAACTACTCTACATTAGTATTAAATGTTGTAACTACCACAATAGTGGGTGATATTTCAATTAATAACTTATGGGCTCCTCATTGCCTATAAAAGCTTGGGTCTTATGTTGTAAAAAGGTCATCATTTTTAGGGACCCTTATGCTGCCAAAATTTTCCCTCAAAGAACACCTTTGTTGGCTAACCTTGCACTTTAATAAGAATTGAGTTTGTCTCCCTTAATTCTTATTGCATCTTGTGTGTGATTTATGTTTATTGGTCTTTGTCTATGTGTAATTTGCATCCCTTTCATTATTATCCAATCCCATCACCTTTATGCAGAACTAAGAACTCATTTGCATGTCATATTTTGTGTGAATTTGGGTCTACATAGGCTTTAAATATGGATAATCTTCATCCCTCTCAATGTTTTTCTACATTACCACACCTCAATATGAAATAATTACACATTTGGAGTATCCTTGGTGGAGTTTATGTGATACTATCTTGTTCTTGATAATCTATAGTGTGTTCATCAAGGCAATAGAGATGTTTACTCTATTCTTGGTGCATCACCTTTTACCTTCCAACCATCTCTTATCTTTTACCTCCATTTTCCTCTTTTCAAGTTTAGGTTCAACCCTAGACATAGATTTCATTTTTCTCTTTGTAGTTCTGTGCACTAGTCTTAAACCAGGTGCATCTAAAATAGAAGGAAGCCAACTTACTCTATAGGTTCATGTATGCAATAGAAAATTCATCATGTCTATAAATCAATCCTAACTTGGAGAATATATATCATACCATACACTTCCAATTGTGGATACATTAGATAATCAAGAACGTGATCAATATGGGGATCCACTAGACCCAATTAGGGGATCTCTTATCATAATACATAATGTTAGGGAGGGTTACAAAGCCTCTAATCAATCACAATCATGCAATAACCCTAGTTAGGTCCTATGTTTTATATTCACTAAACTAATAACAAGTAAATTAAAATATAATCTAGTGCTCACCAAAGCTTGTGGCACAAAGTGAGGGTAAGAAAAAATAAAACTAAGCATACATATAATACATATACTCACGTCAATGTATACAGAATTCTAATGCATGGAAGAGAAGTATAAATACATATCTATCTACACTTACAAAAGAGAAACAAATTTATGAATACTTACCTTTGAATACAAACCCACCAAGCTTCAATCTCTCCCTTGGCCAAGGTGTTTCATAAGAGGTTGTTGTGATATATAAGAATGACAAGGATAAATCATCTCTAGGCTACACAACCTATCAATGTATCAAAAAGACTTATCCACAAGACAATATCCATATCTCCAAAAAAATTATGAAACCCTAAGATTTCTCCTCAAGTAGAATGGTGGATAAGCAAATGTACAATAGCTCTTACTTCTTCTCTTCTCTTAATAATGGTGAAATGATCTTGTATATATAGGTAGATTTGACCCTGAGCCCTTCTAAAAGTTTCAACTGATAGGGTCAATCCAGTGAACCTAGTAGTGAATTTGATAATGAAACATGTTGAATAATGAACTAAGTCGATAATGTAAGTTAATGTCAAAAATAATATAGGGTCGACACAATCGATGTAGTTTTAAAACTATCAAAAGGGGATTCCTATTAAGGAAAGGCTGAATGAAAGTGGAAAATGATTGAGGAGTGTGAAATAGAGAAGAAAAATCTTATGGATATGGTTTTTAGGAGATAATTGTGTAGATAACAAGTGGTAAAAGGGACAACAATCTTATGAAGCACTAATGGTCTACCCACCCCTTTCTTAGTGCACCCCTTAGGGGCATGAACTTAGAGAGATTGAGACTTGATAGGTTCTTGCAAGATAAAGAGCATCAATATGTGATAAAATTTTGAAAATATTATGTGTATACATATGCCCCACTCAAATCTCATCATGTGTCAGTGAGTGCAACACAGGATGGTGCTTCTGGAATAAAACATGATAACACATAATGTTGATGCTAAGTAAAATGCAGTAAGGATCAAATAAGATAAATGAAAGGACAAACTTTAAAAACACATACCTTTATTTACCTTAGTTTTTTAGATAAATAAGTGGACTGCAAGAGAAGTGAAGGCACCCAAATGTGCATAATATTAGGTGACCCTATAGAGGTTAGTGAAAAAAAATAAAAACTTTTGGAATATGGGCTAGTAGTGAAAAATATTCTCTATGATATCATGATTATAGAATATTTTATGGTTTGAAAAGAAAGTTAGTAGATAAATATATGAGGGACTTAGAAAAATTGGCAAATTAGGATTGTTTAGGTGAGGTTAGAACAAAAATATTGAGGGCAAATGAATGACAAAATGATGGTAAAACACACTAAATCATATTGGAAAACATGTAAAACATACTAAATCACAATGAGAAGCATGTAAAACATAAATGGAAAAAAGGAATGTAGAACATACTAAATCACATTGAGAAGTATGTAAAACATGAATGATAAATGAAATATCAATACAAGACAAACTCTAAAAAAGATATGGAAGTAAGTGAAAAGTAACCCCATGTAAGATAATCATGTCAAATCAAATGTAAAGAAAAACATGAATGACTGAAAAAGTAAATGTAAGTCAAGATGTAAGACAAATATGAATAATTCATACATAAAGAGAAACATGTAAGAATGCCAAATTAGATATGTAAGATAAGTGAAGTCTGAAAAAATCAAACAAGAATATGATGGAGAAATGAAAATAAAAAACTTCTAAAGGATGAAAACTCAAACTTAGTGCTTGTTCTAAGATACATTATAAGAAAACACAACCACCTAATGACATGAATATTATGACAATGAGATGGTGTGGTAAATAAATGGTGTAAGGGTGTTTGTAAGGAAGGCATGCTCCTATCCATGGTCTTACAATGCAACTCACAAACTATAAATCAAGAGGCATAATAAGGTAGATGTGATCAAGGATGTGATTAGCTAAAACAAATATCCAAAAAGGGGAATATAAGGAAAATGTGGTGTAAATAAGGAATGTGAGGCACCACATGGGTGATGTGAACAAGCTTAGAAAAAATGAGACACACTAGGCAAGTGAGAAAGGTTAATAACTATCAACACTAAGGACTTAGGACATTTTTCCTAATGAACACAAAGCTTAGGATAACAAGTGAAGTATATAGATCATCTCATGAAGTCTATATGCATGAAAATTAAAATGGACCTAAGTTCTCACATTGTGTTCCCCATTCTTTAGTACCCCTTACAGATCTATCGATCTACTATGAAGATTAGGTACTTGCATGAGAAAGTAGGTGGTATTAGATAGTATATGATATAATGAGACTTCCTACCCTAGTCTACTATCCTACCACACCCCAATAGACCTCAAATCTATTATGAGGCCAATTGTGGAGTTTGAGCTTTGACTAAGATAGGAGATGTGCCAAATATAGATCACATCTTTTGGTGTGATCTGAATTTTAAGATTTTTTTGCCTTTGAATTATTGCCTTTTATTTGTATTTTATGATTTGGATTTTAAATTTCTTGATGGCTTTTTCTATTCATCCTCCATACAGATTTGGAAAACCAAACATGGGTGTTAAATATGAAAAACACAAGAGAGCTTACACTTGGTCACTAGAGAAAATGACCTAAAGACCAAAGTGTCTAAAGACTCCTAGACTTATCGACAAGTAAGTGTGCAATCTCAAAATTGATTGGTGTGATCCCAAAATGAAAGGAAATAATGGAAATATAGAGAACATGAGAGATCCATCTATGTAATAATTGATGCAATGATGTATATGCTCGTAGCTGATCACAAGGAGGTAAAATAGTTCTATGAAAGGGATATAACTATGTTATGATAGTCATGTCACTAGAGAATCCATACTAACCTATAAAAAATCTAGCATAAGCACCAATGAAAGTAGTAGTCATCCCTAAAATTGATTTAAATATGTTTTAATGTGGTATTTTTTTAGGAAATCTAGGTCCTGTCCATGGTCTTACATTACAACACACAATTTGAACACCAATGAGGTAAATGCCAAATAATGAGAAAATAATCATAAATCTACTAAGGCAAAGAATGGCATAAGAAGATGAGAATGAAAGAGATATATAAGGACCAAAATGAAAATAAATGCCACATGTAATGTGAAGAAAACTAAAGAACCCAAAGGCAACAATGATGCTAGTAAAGTGTGACTAAAAGAAGTAAAATGCCAAAAAACAAAGAAACATGAGACAAAAATAAAAATAATTAAAACTTATGTTAATGTTTATATCAAAGATGAGCATGTGAAATATAATTCTATAAGCCTTGAAAGGTTTATTGAAGATTAATTTTTTTGTTATTATGCATTGTATAATAAGATTGGTCATCGTAAGATGCCCCAATGGGTAAGTGGATGCAGGGATCAGCATCATAAGATGACCCAAAGTCTGAAGGGATAACATGTGAGGTGGAGTGAGGTAACATTAAATCATTAAAATTATTTACATTGGGTTGGTAGGTGCATTTAGAAATAGGTAAATGTGTTGGTTTGGTAGATTTTAGGGATGTTGAATGTGACATATGGTGTGTAAGAGAGGTATGAAGAGATAAAGGAGGTAAAGGAGGACCATGAATGATATGCTTTGGAGTAGGCATGTGAACGAGGTACTCTTTTGGTTCATGTGACTTAAGAGGTTGAGGTTCAATGGATGCAATGATATATTTAAAGTTATTCATGTTAGTTATCATTTCCTTATTGGTGTAGGAAGAAGGATCAACTATGGTTTGAAAAAAATTAGTGGATGAGGTGTAGGTATGGGATACTTATTATTTTTCATTAGGTAGGTGATTTTGATGTGATTTTGGTTATTGAGATTGAATTTGAAAATCTTGAAGATAGTCTTGATAATGTTGTTTTGTGTGAGTATCAAGATTAAAATGTGGACCAAACAAGGAAGAAAGAATAAATTGATTAATATCATGATAAGACTCATGAGAATGACCTATAGTAGCATGCCACTAATAAAATTTATCAAGATTGTACCATTTTGGAGGAGGTTTGGAAAGATCAAAGTTTATGGGTTTATAGGGTAGCAATTTCTTCTTAAGTTGTTTTAGACTCAGGGGAGGGTGGGTTGGGTTAAAATTGGTTGAATTGGATGTTCCTTTTTGAGGTTAGGGAGGCTTGTATAAATCAATGTTATGAGAAAATGATTGAAAAGGTTCTTTAGTAGTTTTTTGAGGTGTTTCAAATTGAGTCATAAGAAAATCTTATCTTTATGCTTGGTCTAAGGCTTCTTCTAATGTTTTAGGTGAAAATATTCAAACTTTGTATTAAAGGGGAGCTTTAAGAGTAGTAAAAAATAGTTTTAAAACAGTATCATCATTCATGTTATGATTGACTTTATGAATGAGAGACATTCATCATTTTATGAAAGTGTGAGCAGATTTATTAGGAAGTTAATTGACATTGATGAAATGGCTAAGGTAATTTTTAGGAAGGTCATCATGTTGGAATTCCTTCACTAGAGCATTGACTAAATCCTCTAGTTGTGAGATGGAATGTATAGGAATTTGGTTTTACCATTCAAGTGTATCACCAACAAAGGTTTTGGCTACTATCTTGGTGGTAGTAAAGGTGTTAGTTTGCATCCATTCCTTATAGAGATTACCAAAATACTTAAGAAAGATAATAGTGTCCTTAGTTAAATCATATGTGATAGTTGGAGAAATGTTTCCAATATCTATGGATGAAATGAATGGAGCTAAAGGTTCATTTTGAACATGTTGAAGCATTTTGTTATTAATTAGAGGTTGAGGGATAAAATTCCCATCGGCATCTCTAAGAAGAGGAGGGATAAAATCCTGATTTGGTTGAGACATGATGACTTGAAGTGGTTGACTAGTCATGTGTAATAAATGTTGTTACAGTTGCATCATTTGGGAATGATTAGTTGTTTTCATGATAATCATTTGTTGAATTATTTGAGCAAGAATTTGAGTTTTGTCTATTTGTGCATTATTATTTGAAGGTGGCGTATTAGTGTTGTTAGGAGGAGGATTATTTGTGTTGATGGGAGGAGGATTATTTATAGGTAGAGGATTCCCAACATTATTGTTACTTATAAATAATATTATTATAAAGGTTTTTGAATAATTGGGAATCATCTAAATTATCAATTTGAATGGTTTCAACCATGTTACTTTGGGAAGTGATAATGTGAGGTACCCTTGTTATGGGTATAACAAGAGGATTGTTGACATTGGTTATAAGAGGTATAACATAATATGAGGATCTAACATTTGATGTAGATGGGTTGATGAGTTTATGACTTCTAGGTTTAGAAGGAGTAAAAGTGGTATAAGGTATATGATTGTCATGGTTTGTGATTTGTCTAATAATATTATTTGGATCTACTATATGGTATGAGGTAGATCAAGATTGAAAATAGTTAGAATCATGTGATGAAGAGTTGCACCATAAATAATTATCTTCTATGGTGGATAGGTAGGGTAGGAGAGAATAACCCATGTACATTTATAATAGGTTGAGACTTTCAAGAAATAATTTGATAAGAGGCTTCATGATACGAAGTAGGAGTGGATATCAGAAAGCTAGGAGGAAAAATAGGGATAAAATTAGCCAAAAAGAAGGATAATGTTGAATAATACTAAGTCAACACTGTCAACCTAGTATGTTAGGGAGACAGTTTTGAATGATACTAAGTTGACACAGTTAACTTAGTATTCTAAGGAGATAATTTTGAATGATACTAAGTTGAGATAGTCGACTTAGTATGCTAAGGACATAGTTTGAGTGATACTAATTTGACATAGTCAACTTAGTATGCTAAGGAAACAAGTAAATCAATTTGTAAGAGATTGTGTCAATAGAGATGATAGTGTTCTAAAAATAGGAAAAAAAAATCGATGTACTTTGAAATCAAGAAATGAAAGTAAACACACAATCAATTGGGTCAATGAAGATGATTCAATTGAAGCACACAACATACAACCTTACAACAACATTGGCCAATGCAAATTTTTGCAATATAACATACAATTGAGCAAAGAGCAAGCAATCAACTTAGATAGTAAATGCTAACTAAGAGGTCATTCTAAATATTATTAGAGTATTATTTTAGATGTGATAGGAAGTTGGTTGTAAGCAAAGAACTCAAAATCAATCTATGGATGGTTTCAAGATGTTTAGGCTAAAAGGGATCTATGTTGGCAATGGTATTAGGGCCTACCCCCTCACTTCACACACCACAGTGACAAGGGTGTTAGGTGTTTTGCTAATATATACCATTAACTACGTGTTTATACTTGACCAAAAAACCAAGTCAACTTTCCCCTTGGTGATGAATTCTAAGTAGGTAGGCCTTGGGTAGATAATTGTTTAAATGTGTTTTAAGATTATGTGATTTGGTAGTGTCTGCAAGAAAATAGAAAATAATGCAACTAAATGGTATATTGAAAAATCACTTAATTATACTATGTGACCTATTCTAAGCATACAAATAACTGAAAAGGAAAGTGTGAGCTAATTACTAGCATATAAGTGTTAATTCCAAATTTGAAACATAATACAGTGTCAATTTAGATGATAGTGTATGTAGAGATTATAGAATAGAATTGATAGTGTCACTATTTTACTTTTGAATCAAGGGTATATTAAAAAACTACATCAACAGTGTCGACTTTGTCTTCCAAATAGAAGACAAAATACAGAACTAGGTTGACAGAGTGGACCTAGTTTGTTGTATAGGGGTAATTTTAAAGACTATAAACTATGAAAAATAAAACTATAATTAGTAACAAAAATGATAGAGAATGAGAGAAAGGAACCTTAGTGGGTTGGAGGATGACTAGAATTTGCAAAATTTATGTTAAAGTTTCTTAAAAGCTTTTTTAACTACATTAACAAGGTTGACCTAGTTTTGTAAAACCCTACTACTGAATCCTATCAAAATAACTAAGTTGATAAGGTCAACCTAGTTTGTTTTCTAGAAGCTATCTATAAAACTATGTCGATAGGGTCGACCTAGTTTGTTATATGGAAGCTGTCTATAAAACTAAGTTGATAAGTTCGACTTAATTTATTATTTGGAAGCTAAAAATAATAGTGTAAACATGTTTGATCTAGTAACCTATATCTGATGAAGACTTGTATAAAAATAATAGAGTTGTACTGATGCAACTATGTATTAAACCTATACACAAAATTTAGAACTATATCGACACTATCAACCTAGTATCTCAAATATATAAAAATAATAAATAAAATAATTAAAAATGTGAGATAAAACCTACAAGGGTTAGATTCATTTCAGGTTCACCAAAATGTATGCAATCAAAAATAAATCATGTGTATAAATCAATCCTAACTCAGAGAAGATAGATCATACCATACGTTTTCGATTAGATATACATTAGATAATTAGGAACATGAATAATATGGGGATCTATTAGACCTAATTATGGGATCTCTTATCGCAATACACAATGTTATGGAGGGTTCCAAAGCCTCCAGTCAATCACAATAATGCAATAATCCTAGTTAGGTCCTATGTTTTATATTCACTAAACTCATAATAAACAAATTAAAATCTAATCTAGTGCTCACCAAATCTTGTGGTACAAAGTGGGGGTAAGAAATAATAAAAGTAAACATGCATAGAAGACATATACTCATGTCAATATATATGAAATCCTAACGCATAGAAGAGAAGTACAAATGCATATCTATATACTCTTACAAAAGAAGAACAGAGTTAGGAATACTTACCTTTGAATACAAACCTATTGAGCCTTAATCTCTCCCTCGACCAAGGTGATTCACAAAAGGTTGTTGTGGTATGTAATAATGACAAGGATAAATTAGCTCTAGGCTACACAACCTATCAATGCATCTAAAAGACTTCTCCACAAGATAAGATTTGTATCTCCAAATAAATTATGAAACCCTAAGCTTGCTCCTCAAGTAGAATGGTGGATAAGCATATGCATAATAACTCTTATTTCTTCTTCTCTTCTCTAAATAATGGCAAAATGATCTTGTATATATAGGCAAATTTAACCCTAAGCCCTTCTAAAAAATTTAGCCAACAAGGTTGACCTAGTCAACCTAATAGTGAATTTGACAATGAAACATGTTGAATAATGAACTAAGCAGGTAATGTAAGCTGGTGTCAAAAATAATACAAGGTCAACATAGCTTACATAGTCTTAAAACTATCAAAAAGGGATTCAGGTTAAGGAAAGGTTGAATGGAGGTAGAAAATGACTGAGGAGTGTGCAATAGAAAATAACAAGCTTAGGGATATGGTTTTTAAAATAAAGTGTGTAGATAACAAGTGGTAAAAGGGGAAAAAATCATATGAAACACCAATGGTCTACCCACCCCTTTCTCAGTGTACCCCTTACGGCATGCACTCAAAGATATTGAGACTCAATGGGTTCCTATAAGATAAATATTGAGACTCGATGGGTTTGAAAATATTATGTGTATATAACTCATCTTAAAGAGTGCAAGAGTCAAAAAACTTATGGGGATATCCCATTATTAAAATGAGACAATGATTATCTCTCTAGTGTATGAAATCCCTTCATAACCAAGGGTGCACATTTTAAGTGATAACAGGGTCCTAAGGGCCTTTGATGGCCATTAATGGCCACTTAAAGCTAAAAATCTAAAAAGGTGAGAAATTTATTTTTGTTTTTAGTTTTGAATTTTCATTTCTAGTTCAATGCAAAAGAGGTGTGAAAATAAAGGGGGAATCTTAAGGACCATTATATTGATGGGTCATTTGACAAACTAACTTAAGTAAGGTGGAAATCCACCCAAACTCTCTTGAATGGAGACATAATCTCCCCAAGGTTTATATTACCAAGTCTTGGCTTACTGGATAACCTAGATAATTGATGTGAAATTGTTCCATTTCAAGGGGCACATGGATAAAAATATTATCTTTGAACAAAATGAGAGATAATGTAAGTTGGTTGATTTGTTGATGTGTTACTATGAGGTTTAAATACATAATAGGGGACAACAAATGTAAATAAATTACCCAAAAATTAGTAAATTTTTATTTAACATAAAAAATACAATTAATTCAATTCACATTCATTTCATTTCATACATTCAACAGTGCATAAATAATAATGAAACAAAATTTATCAATCAAGATGAAACTTGTAAACATAGATTGCACTTTTCAGGTCTATGAAAAACCTATTATAAAATATTTTTAAAAAGAGCAAAATATGAGGGTAAAGAGGAAAGAAATGAACATGTTTTGTGATGTAGATAAATTTTATTCAATTAATTAAGTAAATCCCTGAAAACCAATCTTCAACTTGGCCAATATACACATAACCATAAAAAAAAAAATGTATAAGTTTGAGGATATCTTAGCTTTGAAGAAAATATGAATAAAACCACCATATACATGCACATATAATAAACTTAAATCTTCAAAGATTTTCAATTTAACATATATTATATAGAAATAACTTGAGTTAATTCAATATAATAAGTTGAATTACAAATTTCAACAACATAACAAAATAATTCATGTATCAAGGAGAATAAAAATAAAAACAAAGTAAAAATATGATTTCTCTAGGAAATCCTCCAACAACCTATTCTAGTCTTATTTCAAGTCTTATATAGACACTTGGTCTAGATGAATACAAACCTTCCACTCTTGAGGTGGGTAAAAAATATTAAATACATGGGTCAAGATCAAAAGCCCATATTGAGAATGCAAATAGATCATCTCAAGGCAATAAATGTCAATAATAAGACAAAAAGCCAAACATTTAATTATGGTGTCCAAAAGTTGTTGGAGCAATAACACACCACATGTGTACAATTCTAAGACAAGAGTTCCCTACTTGATGCACTTTTTCTCCATTAAATGTTGGTAACTAGTTTTGTCTTCAAGTCAGAATATTCTCCTTAAGTGGGTGATTCATCTCTTTGTCTAATTCTGTAAAAGACAAATAATAAAATATCACATGTATGAAAGAAAAATAAGAGAAATTATACAAAATAAAAGTGATATTTTAATCAACATAAGTAAGTCACAAAAATGGTAGATTTACAATTCTCATGTTCTACCTACAAGACCTACACCAATGCATAACCAGCATTCCAACATCGTAAATGACACATAAAACATAATTCAAGGCAAAATATAGGAGTGAAAAACTAGATTTAGCTACATTTCAATGTCTATCAGGGAGTTCATAGTTGTAGTAGGGGTTTTTTATAGAATCCAAATAATTAAAAAAATTTAAAAACAGTTAAAATAAATTATTTTTTCTTAAAAAAATTAATTAATCAAAATTAATAATTAAAAATTAAAAAAGGGTTGGGGGGATTAAATGGCCCCTCCATAGCCTAGTTAGGTTTTATAATCATGATGATGACTCCTTCCTTACCTAGTCAAGCTTTTGAGCCTGACTAACAAAGTGGGGGTGTGGGTGGCATGCCCTTTCCCCCCACCCTTACCTAGTCGGGGTTTAAACCTCAACTACTAAATGGAGGGGGGCCATGAAGTCCCCACATAATATGTTTGGTATTTTAATCCCATCCATTTCTAGTAATGGGCAAAAATGATTGTTAAGATCCCATTGACATTTTTAGTCTAATTACCATTAAAACACTCGCCCACTATTTTAGACCTATTTATAATTCTAGGGTTGATTAATAAATGAATACCAAAAAACCCCTAGAGGCAATTTTTAGGAGAAGTTCCATTCATGATTTTTTACCACATAGAAGCGGTCTACACAATTATGAGAATTTTTAGACCTAATTCTATTAAAAGCATCCCAACTCCCTTGTAGACCTAATCAGGGAATTTGACCAACTAGCAAAGGGAGATTAAAAAAACCTACCATAGCTCATTTTTATGCCAAGTGTTAAATATGAAAATTTACTACTCAGGAATGATTTTTAAAAAGGGAAGATTTCAAGGCTTGATTTTTCATGTAAATTGAGGTATGCCCCAAAAATGACCAGGCAAGGGAAAACCAACTAGATTGCAATAATCTGGACCAGACTTCAAAATAATAAAAAGAGGTAGCATGATTCCTGTGAAATTAAAACATGTAATTCAAGAAAAAAATAAATGGCAACTCTACTGAAAAATACTCATGTGTATTTTATAACAAAATATATGTGTCTACATATGTAGAGGCTTTGGCTAAGATAGTATATAATACATGAATAGATTCTTGAAAGGATAAGAAGGGAATAGCCATAATATAAAATCAAATATTCACATTGACTATAGTGTGTGTAAATGAATCCATTCTATTTAATGGAATTCAAAAAGACTAATCATTATAGTATAACTCATCAAGATATTGAATTGTACCTTAAAATGATTGCTTGGACATTGTTCCACTATCATCCATGTGTCCATCACACTAATAGAGTTATGGACATTGTGACTTACTCTACTATTAATTGGATGTCCATATCTCTAGTAGAGGTCACTTGAACAACTTAGAAATTGATTTTTTGTGATAATTGATTTCTTTTATTTTCTTTCTCTTTTATTTTCTTTTGAGCATCTCAATTTTGGGTTGGGGACCACCATGGCAATAGAGAGGTATAATTTTAGATTTTCACCCTATATCTTGACTATAACATTTTTGTCTACTCAAACCCAGAAATTGTTAAAGTGTATTTTCATGTGAGGTTTCAAGATAATATCTTTAAAATTCAAATAATTTACCCAAACTCACCAAAAAATGAATAATTTAAGAACACATATGACAATCCAAAACCTTTTAAATTAAATCTTAAACATAAGCTTGTATCACAAAATACCCAGAGTACTTAAACAATAAAACATGACTAATGTCGCTTACCAACACACCCTTTTTTATGATTATATGGTACCTTACAATTCAAAATGAAACCAAATTAAAATACATGTGAAGGCTAAGGATAAACCAACTAAAAAAATGATAAAATAATAACATACACTAAATAAACACACCAAAACAAAATAATAAACACATAAAAAACAAGGAAATTATATGCAAGGCCTCACTAGGTCAACTCATGTTTGAAAATAGTGCTTGAGCAATTTCCCATTGATAAGCAATGGGAGATATTCGCTAGTTCAAATCTTAAGCTTAAAATTAGTCTCACCTAAGATTTAAACAATTTGGAAGGGACGTGACCAAAGGGCATCAAATTCACCATGTTATCCTTGAGACTTGCTAAAGTGCATAAAATCAACATCCCCTTTCTCTTTTATTTGTATCAATTTCATCAGTCAAACTTCAATATTATCATCAGTTTCAAGATAATATTTGATGAATATCAAGGTAGGGATTCTCAAATTCATGAGAAAATTTGAATATTGACCATATAATAATGGTATGGGGATGTGCCTAGGGATTATTTAATCCTAGTTTTGTTTGTCCATAGTGTAAACCTTAGCATGTTATTCCAATCCCAAGGGTTCTTATCTAATATCTTTTTAATCACATCTAGTAATTTTTTATTCGTTGATTCAACAACACCATTGCCTTGTAGATAGTTATTGAAAGATAATTTAATAATTACCTTATTTTTGTATGCCTACTCAGTGAATTTCAAAGAGGAAAAATTAGGGTCATTGTCACATAATAGAGTAAATGGATTTCAAAACATGGTGATATTATGCTCCTTAAGGAAGCTGATCACTATTTTAGTTGTATAATTATTGAACACCCATGCTTTAGTTTAGTAGGTGAAATAGTTAATTTCCATCAAAATAAACTTGTGTTTAGCTGAATATTTAGCATTAATAGCTCCAACAAAGTCTATCCCCCATTTTAAAAAAGGATGAACCTTAATAGCTAATTTTAAAGGCATAATAAGGGTACATTCTCTATGTGATGTGACTTGACAAGTATGGAAACACCTCACATGAAAATGAGCATCTTTGAAAACATGGGGCCGATAATAACCTACTCTAATTATTTGGTGACCTATATCACTTCCTAATCCATATTTAGTTTCATACTTTTCATGAAAATCCTTGAGTGCTTTAACTGATTCAATTTTTTTCAAGCACCTCAATTAAATACCCTCATGATTATTATGATACAATGTTCCTAATTTGATCATGAAATTTATACTCTCAAATAAAAATGCTCTTTTTTGTAGTGGAGTTGAAGTAATTTACGGACTCATTTTTTAACTAGTAATGAACTATACCATGATACCACTCATCATTGGTGATATACTACATTATGTATTGTTGGCATACAATGTGAGAATCAACCTCAACCATCATTTTAATCAATCCTTTCCCTATTAAAATATTAATTGGATATAGTACTAGATCAAATTCTTTAAAAATGGTCATCCACTTACCTCTTCATTCACATAACTCATTTAGCATCAACATTTCCTTGAAAATAGGACTATGTACAATTGAAAACACTTTGTTGCATAGAATATGATGCCTAAACTTTTAAATACTTTGATAAATACAAAAGTTTTTTTATCAATGGTAAAATACCCAAGTTCAATATTTTTGAGTGGATAACTCATTAATGGCATTAGTCTCTCATCTCTAGTTTCCTTTCTCTAAGTTAAAATAGTAGCACTCAAGTGATTAAAGGTGAAAGAATATATATAGAAGGGTTAGGCATAGTTTGGACTTATCAACATTGGAGTATTCACAATCGACTTATTGATTTCCACAAAAGTATTTTTATGATTCAACATTCCACTCAATATTCACATCTTTCTTGAACATATTTTTTGGTGGTCTCATTATTTCAACAAAAATTTAAATGAATTTACACTCAAAATTGATCTTACTGAAGAATGACCTCAATTCCTTCCTACTACCTCATAATGGAATTTTCAAAATAACTTCTACTCTGTCTAGATCTATGGATATTCTTATTTCATAATTAAGATGTGTAAGGCCCCATTTTGCATAGTGTTCATCCTTGACAAGATGACCATGAAATTATGAATTATTTGTTCTGATTATTTAATTATATTGTTAAGTCACATCCAACTAAGGCATGAAAAGATTTATGAAGGCTTTTCATGTGTTGGGAACCATGAGAAAATCATATTATCAATCTTGATTGATTGATTACTTATGAAATAATGATGCTTACATTTCCTTATGCAATGTTTATTTATGAATTTTGATTATGTCTATGAGATATATTGACTTAATCATGTTTTAATCATTGTTTCTAAGCTTGTGAATTAGAAACTACTTATGTATTGAATCATATGAAATTATCTATGTGGATGTTGATATTCCATGAATGATTAGCTATGGTTAATTGATTAAAATTGACTTCTTTGAATAAATTGCATATATTCAACTATTAGTTTAGAGGAATTTGATGTGTGCATCGAGTGTGCAGGAACATCAAAAGGGCCAATAAAGGAAATAGACTATGCCACACATGGTTTTATCTTTAAATAGTTTTGCCTTTACCCTTATTAGACCCATGTTAAGTAGTTGGTTGCCTAAGTTACCGTTCCTCACCTTTCTTGACTTAGCATATATTTTAGGCAACTAGCCTTTTATCTTGTTTGGTGAAACTTATTATCTTCTAATCATTTGACCTTGTAGCCAATGTCTATATTATCTAGTGGCTGAGTAACAAATATTTCATTGATTTTAATTAGACTAAAATCAAGTGAGAAAAGAGGTAGGTGAATCTATGAAGCAATCATAGAATCCTGAAAGATCCATCATGCACGTTAATTGAACATGGAGAATAACATCCCTTAATGAGGCATTGGTTGGCAAGTGGTTGGTGGTTGGATGATTCTTGAATGTCTATTTGTAGTAGTAAAACTCTCTAATTTTAGGACTTTTGGGGAAACTATTGGAAAACTTTTTGGAGATTTTGAAACTTTTACTAATTTTGGAAAAGATCTAAAAAAGTAGAGTAAAAGAATTAGGAAATAAGAAGAATGAGTTAGGAAAGTTAAACCTAGACATCTAGAGGATAACACCTAGGTGATTTTAGAGTCAATAGGTGGGATATCTATTGAATTTTATTTTCAATTATTTTCCTTGAAATGAATTGATTTTATGCCTTGATTAATATTTTACTTCAAGAGAATAATACCACTTGCTTTATTCTACCTACTTTATTGACTTATCCATGGTTGAACATTGGCCACCATGTTATGCTTATCCTTTGAGGACCTTGGAGAGGTTGTTCCTCTTTATTTACATGAAGTGATTCTACTCTTGTCTGCAAATTATTATATGATATTGTGACACTAAGTGATGGTGGTTTGTGAGAAACATCTTCATGTTGGTATCATATCATATTCCTCTTGTGATGAGCACAATATAAGGTTATTTAATCCTCCCATGAATGTCTTAATGGTAACATGTTAAATTCCTCATGTGGTAGCCACGGTGGAAGGTTTTTTTACCATTACTTGATTTTCCTAATGGTAATGTGTCAAAGACCTCCTATGTTGGGCATGGTAGAATGTTGTTTGACCCTTACCTAATTGTCCTAATAGTAATGTGTCAAAGTAATCCTATGTTACACATGGTGGAAGGTTTTTTTGCCTTTACTTAGATGTCATACTGGTATAAATTAAAGTCCTCCTATGTTGGTCATGGTGGTAGGTTGTTCAACTATCCCATGACCATTGGCAGGAAGTAATAGAGTGAGACATCCTCTTGTTACTCCAATATTTTAGTGGGCCTTATTATGTTATAAGAACTTGACTACTAGTATCATATTATTGAATGATTTGCTTTAATTTATTAATCATTTGAATGCTTATTTATCTTGTATTTGGGACTAGGAGTCTCTCTAGGTAAAATTGGTAATTTATACTATAGGTAGTGCATGGTCTTTCCTTTATGATAAGATACACTTGCTTAGATACCCATACATGCCTTTACCAAGTGATATAAACATACTTAGGGTTGGGAGTCTTAAGTTCAAGGGTGTCCAAAGCAACAACTTAATGATTCAAAAAAATTGGGTAGTGGGTCTTCCTTCTTGTGACCAATAGATTCTTGGGAGTGGATAAGGAATGTTGTTGAAGACCCCTTATTTACTTAACCAAACCAAGAGATGTGTATACACATAATATTTTTAAATTATGTCAAATATTGATGTTTTACATCTTGCAAGAACCCATTGAGACTCAATCTCTTTGAGTGCATGCCCTAAGAGGTGTATTGGGAAAGGGGTGGGTAGACCATTAGTGCTTCATAGGATTGTTGTCCCTTATTATCACTTATTACCAATCCAACCGTCTCCTAAAAACCATTCCCTAAGTTATTACTCCTCCTTTATACACTCCTCCAGTATTTTTCTTCTTTCCATCCTTCTTTTCCTCACCTAAATCCCTTTTTATCATTTACTTGCATTAGGTTGACTGGGTCAACCCTATATAGTTTCATGATATTTTCACTTAAGAATTAGGTCAGCCTTTGGCTGACCTAGATTATGACCTAGTGAATAATTGTTTGGAATTATACAAGGTCAATTGGGTTGACCCTGTCATCTGACATTTTTGGAAGGGTTTAGAGAAAGATCCACCTATAAAGACAAGATCATTATTTCATTAATTGTATATGTAATCAAGATTTATTATTCATTTGTGCTTCTTTACAATCTACTCTACCACCATTCTACTTGAGGAGTCTTACCTTAGGGTTTTTACTTGGAGCATTTAGTCTTATGGACAAGAATTGGATGCTTTAGCCTTTTGTAGTGATCCTTAAAAACCAAAACTACCTCTTTCAAAGCCCCATTAGCCAAGGGAGAGATTGAGTCTCAATGGTTTCACATTCAGGTAGTTATTCTCTAACTTTGTTCCTCTCTTTAGTAGATAGAAATAACATAAGTATTGGCTTTGAATAATATTACTCTTCATATTCCATGTATTAGGGTCTTACTCATACATAGCATAATTGAGATTATCTTATATATGTTTTGATTGTTTACTAACCCCTCATGTTGTGCCACAAGATTTAGTGAGAACTAGATTATGTTTACTTTTCTTGTTATTAGATTAAGTGAAATATCAAAACTTAGGACCCCTTTAGGGTTATTACATGATTGTGTTAGACTAGAGGATTTGGAACCCTTCTTATCATAGTGTATTATGATAACAGATCCCATAATTAGGTCTAGTGGATCCCCATATTGGTCATGATCCTACTTTAAAAATCTATTCCCAATCAAAAGTGTAGGTAGACTCTATCTTCTCTGAGTTAGGATTGATTTATATATATGATGCATTTTTTATTACATACATTCTAGTGAACCTGACATGAACTAACCCTTGAAATATTTATTCACTTGTTTTTCATCATTTTATCATTATTTTTATCATATATTTGCCATACTGGGTTGACTACATCGACCCAATCCTAACTTTTGTGCACATGTTTAACACACAATCGCATCCAAACAATTATATTCTTTCTATGTAGGCTCTTTTTTAGGTATAGGATACTAGATCAACCTAGTTGACCTAGTAAAATTTTATAGACTTTTAGACATCTATTTTAGACTAATAGATCAACCCAATCAAACCTATAAATTTCAGGCACTCAACAACAGTTTTCTACAAAGTTGGATCGACTTAGTCGACCTTGTTAGTAGGATTTTTAGTCATTTATCAAGGTTCTTTAACAACAATCTCATTTATTTGCATCTTAAAACTCACCAAGGTTCCTCTATATCCTTTTTATCTTTTTTTATAGTCTTTCATTTCATAGTTTTCAATCTTTAAAACTTCCCTTATACAGTCAACTAGATCGACCTTGTCGACCCAGTTCTGTATTTTGTGTGTTATCTGGGCTAGGTCAATTATATCGACCTTGTTAATTTTTAAACGTTTGCTTCCACAATATAGAGGCAACACTATTAACCCTATTCTATATTCTATGCATACATTGTCAACTGAATCAACATTATACCATGTTTTAACGTTGAAATTAACCTTTATATTCTAGTAATTAGTTCATACTTTCATTTTGTTTTTCTTGCATGCTTAGAATATTTCACATAGTCTAATTAGGTGGTTTTTAATTTATTGTTTAGTTTCACTATTTTATATTTTATGTACACATGACCAAATCATAAAATCTTAAACAAGCACTTTAACAATTATCTACCCAAGGCATACCTACTTAGATTTCATCACCAAGGGGGAAGCCGAATTGATTTTCTAGCCAAGTATAAATATGTGGTTAATGGTATATTATGGCTATGCACCCAACACCCTTATAGATATGGTGAGTGAAGTGAGAGTGCAAGCCCCAATACCAACCCTGTATCATTACTAATATAGATCCCTTTCAACCCAAACATCCTGAAACCATCCTTAAATTGCTTTCTAGTTCCTTGTTTAGAGCCAACTTTCTATCACATTTTAAAATTATATTCTAGTAATATAATAACATTTAGGTTGACCATCTAGTTAGCTTTTAATTTTTAATCTGATTTCTTGCTCTTTGCTTAATTGTATTTTATATTGTAAAAACTTGCATTGGCCAGCATTGGTGTAAGGTTTTGTGTTGTGTGCCTCAATTGGATCACTATCATTGATCTAATTGACTATTTGTTTCCATTTATTTATTTATTTTCAAAATACTTGTAAAATTATTCTTTTCTTAATACATGGTCATTTAAATTGACATAATCTGTTACAAGCTATTTGATTTTCCCTATCTATTGTATTTGGTCAACCCAGTCGACCCTGTACACTTTTCCAACCTTTGTATATTATGCTATGTTGACCCAGTCGACCCTATATTATTTGTAGGTCATGTTCTCTATATTAGATTGACCCAATTGACCCTGTACTATTTTCTACCTTCCCTATTTGTTGATCTAATTTATTGTCTTTCCATATTAGTATTTTATTCATTTCTCTTTATTCATAATGAAATCTCCTATTTAAATCTTCTTGTATATATTGAATCCATTTAGATACTATATGGGATGTTCATTTCTCCCTCTCTTTTCTTCCCAAGATCACCATCACTCTTGGGGTACCTCCTCCCCTCCATCCATCACTTGTAACATGGTCCAAATTACACCTCAAGATGAAGTTGATGGATCCGATCTTTTCTATACATACCAAGATACTTTTCATCTTCAAAACTTTAAAACTAATGTGGTAGAAATTGACATAAGTTTAATCAATAGTCCCTCTCATAATCCATCTTCTAGTAACCCTCCCCCTAATACCAATTTAGGGAATGGTCCTATCAACACCAACCCACTCCTGATACAACCCAACTTCTTGCCCAATTTATTTATCGAATGAACATAATGAAAAATTCTAACACCAATCAAATGATACAACTTTAACAATATTTAATTTAAAAAAGAATAATCAACATCCAACTATCCATCCTCAAGCTAATCCCAATTACATTCCTCCACCTCTTAGATATGCCTCAGGTAATGTTATTCCTCAACCCATAATTAATAACAAGATGCTTCAAACCATTCAAAATGATCATTTATCTCCCTTCATTTTGTCCATTGATATTGGTAACATATCTCCAAACATCAAGTATGATGGGACCAAACATCATGCCTCATATCTTAAAGCCTTTGGCAATCTTTACAAAGAGTGGATCTAAACTAATACTTTTGACACAACTAAAATCTTAGTCAAAACATTCACTAATGATGTATTAGAATGGTATAACCAATTACCCCAACATTTTATTTGTCAACTTGAATATGTGGTTAATCCCTTAGTTAAAGAGTTTCAACACAATGATCTTCCTAAAAATTATCTTAACCATTTCATCAATGCTAATTAATCTCCTACTTAATTAGCTCATGATTTAGTTAAAAGATGGAAATCATTAGCCCATAAAGCCAATCATAACATGACTGATGATAACTTGTTTAAACTCTTTATCATTGATAAATCAAAGTTTTAAGACTCATCTATCAGATCTTGCTATCATCTTTAACCATCTTCTCAAATATCGAGTTAGACTCAATCCTTATAAATGTGTCTTTGGTGTCACATCTAAAAATATCTCTCCATGGCATAGATGTTGACCCTACTAAGATTAGTTCCATCATCAACATCCCCATTCCTTAATCCATTCTTAATGTTTGTACTTAAATAAACTTAGGGTAATTAGATGATTCATCCTCAAAATAGCTTATCACATCCACTCTATCAATTCTCTTCTCAAAAAAGGCATTGATTTAGATTGGACAGACCCATGTCAAAAAGCCTTTGATAACATGAAAGAATCATTTCTTCACCCACCCACACTTCATCCTCATTCCAATGATCGACCCTTAATCCTCTATACTTCTTCCACACCTATATCAATTGGGGAAATGTTTTCCCAACACAATGATACTGGAAGAGAGTATGCTATATAATACATTAGTCAAGGCCTCATTGATTATGAAACATTCTATACCAAAATTGAATGTGATTACCTTTCCATATATTTCATAGCTAAAAAGCTTCACCATTACATGCTTTACCAAACTACTTATGTCATCATTCATTTCAACCCACTTCGTTATTTCTTCTCCAAAACCTTTCTTCCTTGAGATAGAATTATCAAATGGATGGTCCTTATTATGGAATTTGATATTTGTATTGTCACTCAAAAAGTTATTAAAGGGCAAGTCATAGCTGATCAAATTGTCGTAGCTCCCATTCTAGCTACTTTTCCCCTTCAAGATAGTCTTTTCAATGATAATATCTTCTATATTAAAGGTCTTAATCAAACTATTTATCTTAAAGATTTTTTTCATAACTTTACCACTGATTTTGAAGCAAATAATCTTGACAAATTCACTATTTCCTCCAATACTACTAAGCATAAAGTAGTTATCAAAGAGCTTCCTAAAATTAATGCCAACTTGCATGAGGATACTTATACCCTTCACTTTGATGGTGTTAAATGCCTTCAAGGAGCTGGGGTAGGTTGCATTCTCACAAGTCCTCTTGGTAAAATAATTACTTTAGATTTTCACTTCACCTTTGATGTCACCAACAATATGGTCAAATATAAAGCTCTAATCTTAGGCATGAGAGATATTCTTGATTTATACATTCAATATTTTCATGCTTTAGGTGATTCTTAGCTTATTTGTTACCAATTTAATTATGATTACCAATACAAAAGCAAAAATCTCATTACTTATCATCAAATTACAACCACTCTTGCTAAAGATTTTATCTCTTTCACTATTGAGCCTATCCCTCAAGATAAAAATTCTATTATTGATTCTCTTGCTTCTTCAGCATCTCCCTTTCATCCCCACCAAGTTATTTTTTATCCTACTTTTTTATATAACTTAGAAAATCTCCATCTTCAATTCAAATACCAGATTCACTTGTTTACCACATTGAGGTTGTTACCATTAGACAAAGATCATGGTATAAATACATTATTCAATTCTTAGAACATCAAACTTATCTTCCTAACTTATATTCTTTCAAAAATATAAGCTTTAAAGTATGTATTTTGACATAACATCCTTTATTCTCTTAACATTGAAAGTACCTTGCTCTATTGTGTTATGCAATATGAGGTCCCCCCTATTTTGGAACAATCACATGGGGGCATTTGTAGTGTCCACTATAGTGGACATGCTACAACCCATAAATGCCTAAGTATGGGTTACTTTTGGCCTACTCTTCAAAAGGATGTAATCAAATTCGCTAAAAAGTGTGCTGCTTACCAACTTCATGATGATCTAATTCATTCACCTCCAATTGAATTTCAAACTATTGAATCTCGTTGGCCATTTTCCATGTGGAGATTTGATCTAATTGGTAAATTACCTTGCTCCCAAGATGGGCATGTTTTATCATCACTGATACCAAATATTTTACCAAATGGGTTGAATCCATGCCCCTTGTTAATGTCATCAGTTCTACCATTTATAAATTTATTCTTAATCAAATCATTTGTCACTTTGGTGTTCCCTATACCATCATTTTTTATAATGGTGGTAACTTCAAACATAAACATGTTAAATAAATTTGTGCCAAATTCAAGATCTTATCATCCATAATTTAATGGTCAAGTTGAGGCCACTAATAAAATTATCAAAAAAATTATCCAAAAAATAATTCATGAAACCCACATGGATTGGCATAGTCATCTTTACCCTGCTCTTTGGGCCTATCGAACTAGCATACATACTGCCACTAGGGCAACACTATTTTCTCTAGTTTATGGTTTTGAGTCAATTCTCCCATTAGAAGTTGAGCTTCCCTCTCTATGTATATCTCTTCATGGTATCATTATTGATGAAGAATTGTTTGAAGCTTGCCTTCATGCCCTTGATCTCCTTGATAAGCGTCATCTTTTTGCTTTGTAACATAACTACCAATATATGGCTTATATTTCCAAATAACATAATAAACATGTCAAAATTCACGCATTTAATATTGGTGATCATGTCCTTAAATTAGACTACACACATGATAAAGATGGTAAATACGTCCAAAAATAGTGGGGCCCTTATTTAGTTAAAGATATTCTTGGTCTAAGTACCTATTGCCTTCAAACCAATGAAGGCCATGTTTTCAAAGATCCCACCAACACATAATTCTTTAAGAATTAATTTGCCTAAACATTTCATTATTTTCATGATTTTTATGTACATTTGTCTAATATTTTTTGTAGGATACTTACACGGGTCTTTCCCTCTATAGCAGTTCTTTGTTTTTATAAACCTTTAGTCCTTCCTTTTTGGTCTTTTGGTTTCCCCTTTCTCATATGAGTTACATTGTAAACCATGGATAAGACCCAATATTCCTCATGATGTACCATAGTCTTCTTTATTTTCATATTCCTTTTCCACACTTTTTGGCACCCTTTAGGTTTTTATATTTTTGTGAGTTGCATTGTAAGACCAAGGATAGGACCTACGTTTCCTCACAAAATATCATAATTCTTATCCCATTTATTTTTCACATGCTTTTTTGAACCCTCGTGGGTTTCTCTTTTATGATTTGTAGTGTAAGACCATGGATAAAACCTAGCCTTCCTCATAAAATTACCATCATATCATTCCTTTTATAAAAAAATGTGTTTGTGATCCTTGTTCTCAACTTTAGCTTTTGTTTCTTTTGATAGATGGAATTTTCACAACAATCTATGTTATCATATTTCCCTCCATTTTTCTCATTTTTATGATAAATAATCACACTTTACTATCATTGTATCTTTTTTTTCACCCTTTGTCACATTTTTTGTGATTTGAAGCAATTCAAATTATTATGTGTCATTCCTCTTGATTTCATGTCCTTTCACTCTCCATTGGATAAAACAAGGTCAAATTCAAGATAGCACTTTTATTTTACCTATATTTATGAGACCCTTAGACCCCATGCTCTTGAATTTCTCTCTCTTATAACCAATTCCCAAGTATTCAAATTAAATTCATCTTTAACACCCATGTTTGGTTTTCTAAAACTGTATGGAGGAGGAACAAGAAAAAGCCATCAAGAAAGTTAAAAGCCAAATAATTTACAAAAAAAGTCAATGATATCTAAAAGGCAACATATAAATATCAAAAGTCAAAATCACACCAAAATAAATGATTCCAAACACATTTCCCATCTCCAATCAAATCTCTAACTCCACAGTTGGCCTCACTTAGAGCCGAGGTCCATTGGGGTATGGTAGGCTAGTAGATTGGAATAGGAGAATTCAACAAACTCTATAGTACTACCTACTTTCTCACACAAGTATCCAATCCTCATAATATACTGATGAATCTATAAAATGTTTTGATAAATGAGGAACATGTTGTGGGAAGGTGGGTCCATTTAATTTTCATGCATACATCCTTCATGGGATGATCTATATACTGCATTTGTTGACCTAAGACTTGTGTATCTAAGAGACATTCTTCATAATCCTTAAGGTCGAAAGTCCTCTTTTTTTGATAAACCTAATTTGAGTGTCTTGAATTTAATAAATAGCTATTTTACCTTGGTTTTTCCTTCATTTTCCCCTCCACCCATTTCATTTTGCCCCTTGATAGGTAAATTATGATTCCAAAGTTGTTTTTCCTTCTTCTTTATTCCTTTCTTCTTCACCTCTTAAAAACATGCTATCACTACTTTGTTTCAATTTTATCGATTCTTAGATCTAAACAACGTGTTTGAGAAAATATGGATTACTTTATTTACACCATGGATTTAAATTCCTAGACTTGTTTTGCTTCATTTTACCATTTGTCATTATTGAACTATCTTGATGTTATAGACACCTAAGTTCATACCCTTTTTCCATTGTTGAGTGAGATAAGGATTGTTACTACTCACTCATCAATGTTGTTTTATCATTTCATTTCTTCTTTTACATTTGATGTTTGATTAACATCCTTTTTGACATGTATCCTTGGTTTGACTTGGTGAGTTTTCCTTTCTTACTTAAGGTTTACTTTTTTGAGTTTTTGGGTTTTTAGTAAGCTTAGCTTTTTGGTTACCTAATTGACTCTTATTTTGACTTGGTTATTTGGTCTAACATTACACTTTTCACCCCAGCTTGCCAAATTCCCAAGTACATCCCATCCACATTGCACCAGTTATCTTGGCTTTCATGTGTTTGTTTGTTTTTGCTCTTTAGTGTTGTATTCTTGGGTTTATCAAAAGTAGTCTCTGTACCCTACAAAATCAAAACTAAAAACATAGCAGACAACTATCTAGCGATAAAGGTAAGTCAAGTTACACATCACATTTACTTTTTATTTATTTCCATGTTAGTCATTTACTTTCAATTATTTTATTGCTTTAAAATACTATAGTTTTTTTTTGCATCAGTGTTATGTGTTTTTATGTTCTTTCTCAAAGCACCATCCCCTATTGCACCTTAGTGACACATGATGAGCTTTGAGTGAGGCATATGTATACACATAATATTTTTTAACTTTTATCAAATATTGATGCTTTACATCTTGTAAGAACCCATCGAGACTCAATATCTCTGAGTGCACACCCTAAGGGGTGCACTAGGAAAGGGGTGGGCAAACCATTGGTGTTTTATAAGATTATTGTCCCTTGTTGCAATTTATCACCAATCCAGCCAGATCCTAAAACCATTCTCTATGCTATTACTCATACTTTACACACTCCTCTAGTATTTTTTCTCTTTCCATCCTTCTTTTCCTCACCTAAATCCCTTTTTGTCAGTCATCTATACTAGGTCGACTAGGTTGACCTTGTATAGTTTCAAGATATTTTCACTTAGGAATTAGGTTAGCCTTTAGCTGACCAAGTGAATAATTGTCCAAAATTGTATAGGGTCAGCTAGGTAAACCCTATCAACCTATATTTTTGGAAGGGTTTATGAAAAGATACGCTTATAAATACAAGATCATTTCATCATTATTTCAATATAAAATCAAGAGTTATTATTCACTCGCACTTTTTTACAATCTACTCTTCCACCATTCTACTTGAGGAGTCTTAACTTAGGGTTTCTAATTCAATAATATAGTCTTGTGGATAATTCTTGGGTGTTTTGGCCTTTCTTAGTGATCCTTAAAAACCATAACAACCTCTTATGAAGCCCCATTAGCCAAGGGAGAGATTGGGTCTTGATGGTTTCACATTCAGGTAAGTATTATATAACTTTGCTCCTCTCTTTAGTAGATATAAGTAGTATAAGTATTGGATTCAAATAATATTACTCTTCATATTTCATGTATTAGGGTCTTACATATACTTAGCTCAATTGAGATCCTCTTATACATGTTTTGATTGTTTACTAACCCTTCATGTTGTGTCATAAGCTTTAGTGAGCACTAGATTAGATTTACTTTACTTGTTAATAAATTGAGTGAAATATCAAAACTTAGGACCCCCTTAGGGTTATTGCATGATTGTGTTAGACTAGAGGCTTTAGAACCATCCTTAGCATAGTGGATTGTGGTAAGAGATCCCCTAATCAAGTCTAGTGCATTCCCATATTAGTCATGCTTCCATATAACAAATATATTCCCAATCAGAGGTGTAGGTATGCTCTATCTTTCTGAGTTAGGATTGATTTATAGACATGATGTATTTTTGATTGCATACAAGATGAACCTCTAGCTTATGTAATAAATGAATGGAATTTGATAACTTATATTGTCATAGAAGCTAGTCTTCTTTTAATACTTTCACATAAAAAGTGCTTGAAAGTATTCTAGTCTTGAATAAAGACTTATGTTGCCTATGTGTTGAACCTTTGTGTAAATGAGTCACAATTGGTTACGACTATTTATATTTAGACCCTTGAGAAGGAGTCATTATGCAAAGAAATCTCTTTGGCCTTATGGATTTTCTAATAAAAGATAGTGAGTTGTCTTGATAAAATCTCTATTGAGAATAATTTCTTGATTATGCATATGTCTCTCCTTTTAAATATATTATGGTTTATTTATTGAATAGAGCTTGTGAAAGGATGAGTTGAATGCAATTACTAAGCTACAGTTTATTATTAAATAGAAATATAGATAGTTTGTGAATCTTTTGATGTTGTTGTGGATTATATGGATGTCTGGTAAAAGGATCCATTTAGCCTTAGCAGTTGAGTTTGTTGCCTATTATATGTCTTACTAACATCTAGATCATTTTATAAAATAGATGAAGTGTTTATTAAGCTTAGATATTCTATATTAATCATATCCAGGGTACAACCTTAGTTTGGTTAGATACTTCTATGCCTTAACATATTTGAGGTCAACCTTTTAGCCTATGTAATTGATTGAAGATTTATGCTTTGATTTGGATCATGCCTTAGCCATTTTATGAGATTTATTTGGGATTTTTGCCTTAATCAAATCCTTCCTTTTCTTTTTCTTGCCTCAATTTAAACATTTTGCCTTAAGCTTTTTGGGTTTGTGTTCTATTTTGGGTTTTACCTTAGCTAAATTTTAGGCTTTTTGAAAGTTGATAGATGATGCCATATGGCATAATCCTAGTAGCCCAAGGGTTTATCACAAAGGTTAAGCCTCTAATCCCCTGAATCTAAAAGTCAAAAGCTTAGAATCTTGGTAACTCAAAGGGTATAAGTCATTTGGGTTTAATGCCCCAATGCTTCCATGTTACGTAGACCCATGGAGATTAAATCTGGAAGCCAAGAGCTCAAAATCTTGATGGCTCAGAGGGTATAATCCATTGGGGGTTAATGCCCCAATGTTTCCATGTTCTATAAACCCGTAGAGTTCAAAGCCCAAAAACTATAATTTAAGAAGCTCATAGGCCTAAAGGGATTGAGCCATTGGGGTTAATACCCCAATGCCTTTTTGGTTCTATGGACCCAAGGATTGTCAAGTGGTAGCATTATAGAGAGTTAAAGCCTAGGAGATCAAACAATTAGCATTAGACTAAGGGTCTCATAATCATGATGCATGGCATGTCCACTTTCCTTGGTAATTTAGGCTTGAGTTATCCCAAAGGATCCACATAGAACCTGATGAAGTCAATAATTACCTAGATCAAATTTGATAACCATCTCAGTGTCATGGTGTAGTTATCTTTGGTACAAGATCATGAGGAGTTTTGAGTGAGGGGTTGAATGAATTATTGGTTTACATATGTTTAATACATTATGGTAGTTTCAAGATTCACCTTGATTTTTTTTGTGATTGGAATGGATTCTTATTTCTACCTATGTAATTTTGTGGTTTGTTCATTGAAGGTTTGTGTCATGTTTGTTTTGAAGAGAAAAAAAATTGCATGATAATATGGCCCAAAAACTTGCCTTATATAACACCAAATATGTACTTCTTCACATTCAAGGAGATGTCATGTTCTCTACATCATTTCTCTTTCACATGATCTTATTTATTCTTGGAAATTATGGTTAGGTCATCCATGTAAATAATAATGAGCTTACCAACTATATCATTAAACCCAATTTCCATAACATGCTTAAAATTATCACCTGCATTGATTAGGCCAAATGACAATATTTTATATGTAAAAGTTCCCCATTTAGTGGTGAAGCCTATCTTATTTGATCATGATAGCTCACCAACACTTGATTATAAAAATAATACCCATATAATAATGACATCATTTTCAAATGATTCACTATTTTCAATACATCATATAGCGATCGTAGTGGGTAATATTTTTCTCTAAATCTTGGTTCAAATTCCATAGACAAGCATATTTCACCACTCTTTTTCTGCATTAGAACAAGATTTTCCACCCATGTGGAGTATTGATAGGAAATATGATCTTAGTTGATAATAACTTTTGAACTTCCTTGAAAATCAAAGGTTCCAACAAAGGATTTACAATCTCCTCTCTGATGAAAAGGCTTAACTCCTAGGTTGAGAGGAATGGTGTGAGTGAGGATTGAAGTGCCGAATTCCTTTAAATATTCATAACACTATGTTATGACATATCTATCATCCTTAAGTTCTTATGTAATTGCATGATTATCTATTTTAATGCATTTTGTGCCCAAAATCAAAATTTTAAAATCATTTGGATTTCCAAGATTACAAGGTTCATGTAACATACCTTTGGAAGGAGTTTCCTTTCCTTTCTCAACTTCATAGTCCATGTCAAATAAAATTTATAATTTAACCATATCTTTGGGTATGCTATTTAATTTAAGGTTTATCACATCTCTTCATCTAACTCGAAATCATCTCTATCAACTTCATCAATAATTTTAGATTTGAACACATTTGTATTCATGATAAAATAAATGATATGTTGATCATCATCAAATTCTTATAAATTTATAATATTATATGGAATGGAAGGGGTAGAGACTAATTCTAAAACATATATCTTCAATCTAGAGCTTGTAATTAGATCTAAAGTATTTACAATTGTTGTCAAAACATTTGTTGTATGACTTATTCTATGGGACACCATTTGTATATTAAAGGCATCAATATATTCTATAATATTCCACACTCTACTACAAAAACTTGACAAACACAAAGGTTTTTAATGTATAGAGGGAGTCAAAATTAGATCTGATTTAATCTAAAAACGAAGTTATATATCATTCAATTTATCCTAGAATTACTAATTGTTAATCTAACAGTGTTGTAAGTGTGATTGATGACTAAATATGCACTGAATAACTTCAAATTAAGCTACTAAAGTTTTATAGTTTTCCTTTTTGAATACTTGAAATAAAAAATTAGAAACACCAATATGAAAAAATATTTTCCAATAATAACTATTACACGACACTTGTGTACAATATTTTTTAATAAACAATGCTAAAATAGACATATTATAAGATAATTTGCATGATAAGTCATGTCAAGAAAAAAATAAAATGAAAGCTAAATTAAGAAATTACTTAACCAAGAATATAGTCCTAAAACTAAATTATAATATAACTAAAATTCAACTTAAGAAAACAAGTTTGACTAATTGATAAGATAAGGTTAACATGCAAGAAGGCTTTCTTAGCAAGTAAGCAACATATGCATACTAGACAAGATAGGTGTTCCAAATCCCTATAAAATAGAAAATAAAATATAAAAAATTTAAATTAAATTAACTCATCTCTAAAAATTCTAACCCAACACTTGGGGATGAATAGATAAGGATTCAATCTCAATTAGGTACACATTTATTAGATCACACTCTAATGGCACTTTTAACTATTTTTTAGGAAGTTCCTAGAAAGTGTCCAAAATTGAAAAAACAACTATTCTAAGACATAAATAAATCTATAACCCTCATAAATTAATAAAATAATGATAAATATAATTCTAACATCAATTATCAAGTGCTGACATTGGCATCATACTCAACATTCCCTCCTTTGATGCCAAGAGAAGAACTACCTAACATCTCCTAAAGTCTTGCATGAATCTACTTATCTAATCCCTTTGTGAGAATATTATCAAGTTGATCTTCACTTCTCACATACTCAATGATAATATTTTTATCATTGATCAAGTCTTATAAAATATAATCATTTCCTTGTGAGTATGGCATCTCAAAAGTGGGACCAACTTCCTATGCTCTCACCATTTTCTGAGTCAATTCACATGTTCTCATTTTTTTTTAAAATCAAATCTTACACTCTCGCTATTTTGTGAGGATAGCCATCCAATCTTAAAATATTTCTAAAATATCCCTTATCATATTTATAATTTTTTGTCCTCAATTTCTATTTAAACTACAATGGTTTGAGGTCCAATTGGACTATGTAGGTAGCGCTCATTTCTTTGAGGTCAGCTTGGCCATCCCTTATCCCATGCTCTCAATTCTTTGCAAGCATATCCCTTGTCATTTTGGAAATCCTTTTCCTTATATGTTCTCATCATTTTACAAGCCCTTTCCAATTTTTCTTCCACAATCTATCTTCTTAACTTGTCATCAATTTTCATCTTTCTCAAATCCCTAGGAGAACTACATTTGGCCTAAAGTCAATAAGATTGTATACGTAGCTTCCACTTGCACGGGGCATTTGGAGTCATCTCAACCACCCCTTCCTTATTATTCTACTCCTCCTTCCCTGGTCATGATTGTTTTGTCATAGCCTTGGTCTCAAAGAATAACACCTTATTGTCACACACTCCTTTCTGAATTGAATGTTTATTTACTTTTACTTGTGTGTTTATGTGCTTATTTTTCATTTGCTTATTGGTATGTTATTTTTTTATATGGTTGCCTTAATTTAACATTCATTTTCTCATTTAAGTCTTGATTATTCATATCATGATTTTAAGTTACAAATAATATGTATCTAAATTAGAATTAATTTAAGTGAATTATGTTGTACATTTAAAGTTTAATTTTCCATATCTTATTTTAAGTTGTATACATTTGTATTTTGAATTCAAATTTTACATATATTGAAAAATGAATGGTATATTGGTCCTTTCTAGATTACGATGTGTACTATCATATGCAATATTAAAAATTAAGTCTCGACAAGGTTTACATGTCAATGCTACAATCAAACATCTATATCTACCTGATCCAATTATCAAAACTAACAAACAACATGATCATCATCATTGGTCCAAAATCTGTCTCATCAATACTAATAATAAGACAATTTTTTAATCAAATTCATATCAATCATGTCTAATCTATGTAAAAGAGACACAATCAAATGAAATAAACATCACATGAGATAACAATCAAATTCATGAATCTCTCTATGATCATTTCTTCCTTTTTGGGTCTACTCATCTAAAATTTGATCGACTCTCCCCTCGAGGGGGTATCTAAGGCTTACCAACTACTACTTTAGCACACATTTCAACCTGTTTGCTAGTATATAGCATAATCATCAAAACTAACATCCATTATTTTCTTCTATTATCATATTAATAAAAATTTCATTCTTTAAAAAATTGTTTCTTCGTCTACATCTCACAATGCCTTCTCAAATAGGGGAAAATATAGACACTCTATTTTTATCACTTTCATGTCAAAATTGTAAAATAGAATGAATTCCTATAATTTCACATAATCTGGTCTAAATTCATTTGTTCATCTAACATAAGAGTTTGAATTTACCTTAGAGCATCTCTAGGTAGGATAATTCATCGAACTAGATCTATTCAATTATCATTCTGGTCATTTTCTCTGGTCAATTATTTTACTCTAATCAATTCACTAATTATTCTACTATAATATAAGTTCATGTGTTCACCTAATATATGAGTTTGACTTCACCTTGGATCATCTATAGGTGGGATTATTCACCATATTATATCTATTCAATTATCATTGTAGTCATTTTCTCTGGTCAATTATTTTACTTTGATCAATTCATTAATTCTTATACTCTAGTTTGAATTCATCTATTCATCTAACATATGATTTTGAATTCACCTTAGGGCATCTCTATGTGAGATGATTCACCATATTAGATATGTTCAATTATCATTATGGTCATTTTATCTCATCAATTCTTCTAATCTGATCAACTCACTAATTCCCCATCACTGATCAATTAATACAATCAATTTATCTTCTCTAAATCATTCTTCTAATCAAATTCCTCACATTGTATTAATTAAATTGATCTTTAATTGATTTAATTAATCATTATTTTAATTATATTTCTATGCAAATGGAATTATAATTTTATTTCAATTATTAATTCCTCTTTTTCCTTTTAAAATGCATCTTCATTCAAGAAAGAATATTGAGAGCCTATGGAATATCTTTTTGGGAGCTCACTAATTACTAAATGAATTAATATGAAGTAGTATTCTCCACCCTTTATCTTGGAGATAATACAAAGGGCCCACAATTAATCATATGAGATATTTTAGTGGAACATTATCAACCCTTCATCTTGGAAACAAGATAAAGGGCTCACATTGATTATCCATGTGATTTATAGAGAATGATTCTCCACCCTTCATTTTGGAAACAAGATGAAGGCCCAGAATGACTCTAACAAATATATTATGAATATAATCATCTACCCTTCATCTTGAAAACAAGATGAAGGTCTCATATTAATCCTTTTTTGATATTTTCAAGAGCCATCCTCCACCCTTCATCTTGAGAAAGATGAAAGGCTCACATTAGCAATCCATGTGTTGATCCATATACATTTTTGAGGACTTGTTTGTAATCATTCATCTTGATTTTAAAATGAAATGTCTTCATTGATCCTGATTTGTATAAATAGACCTAATTGTATTGTGATTTAACATGCTCAAGATATACAATGAAGTGCTGACAATTTCTTGAGTCCCCTTGTGCATCATATTTTTGAAGTCGTCATCAAATTTAACTAGTCCATAGTTTCAATAGAGATGCCTCAACATGAATTAACATTGATAACGATCATTTGAAACTACACCTAAGTTAAATCATATATAAATACATTTCTAAGGAAGTTTTACATGCTTTTGATTTAAATCTTATGCATTATTAGCTAATCTTTGTATACTCACAAGGTCTTAGGCTCAAGAATTTTACATTTGTTTGTTTTTTTATAGAATTAACTATTATTTGTAAAAATATTGCTTGTGAAGAATCCTAATGATTTGTATATACAATATTATAAAAAACATTAGAAAAAATACATGCCTTCAATTGTGATGTCATTTATATCTCATCTGATATTAAATCAAAACCTAAAGGTTATGTTCCCCCTACTAATCCACCATTATTAAACACCCCATGGTTAATCAAAAAAATCCATACTATTACATATTATGAACATCCTATGTAACTTAATCTAATATAATCTCCTTTACCAACCATAAATATTATTTCTCCTTGTAACAGTTATATTGATTAATCCAAACTATTACCATCTAAATCTATCTAACCAAACTTAATTGAAATAACTCTTCCAAATTTACTAACTAAAGACACATCTATTGAATAAACCAATACATTACTACACACCTTATTGATTTAACTCAACCCGATCTCACCAACACAGACTCTTTATCCTCTAATCTATCTAAAATTACTTTAGATGTTAAAGCTACTGATGTGAGACAAATACATTCTGAATATGATAGCAAATGTTATAAAATCATTGATCTTGAAGTATATGTTGACTATTATGGAACATTATCTGTGCTTATAAATGATGAAGTTATATTATAACTCCTCCATGCTAGATAACCTTAACTTCCATGCCAACATCATAAGCTTGGCAATTTTCAGCACAAGGTTCTTTGCTTAAACAATTTCATTACTAGTGTGGACCCTAAAACTCATAATATTTCTTTCATCCCTCCCATCCCATATTACTTCCAAGATGGAAATGATATATTTATCAAATAAAGTACAAAAATTAAATATGGTACACCTACATGTCCTTGACCTACTACCATCCCTGAAGAGCTCACCACCAAAGAACATGATAGGTTTAGTCTCTTCTTTGACAAATATCATGAAGCTTTCACTTCGTCATATGAAGACATGCCTGGAATTGATCCTAATATCATTGTCCATAATATCATTACTTACTCATATGTTAAACTTTTGTGACAAAAGTAATAAAAATTCCCTCCTGATATTTATACTTTATTCCATAAAAAAATCATCAAACTTTTGGATGTTAAATTCATTAAACCTATGGATTATTTAGAATGGATTTCAAACATTAGGCCTATTCATAAAAAATCATCATGGTTACTTAATATGCATCAACTTTTGCAACCTAAATTTAGCCTTCCAAAAGATAATTCCCCTACCATCAATCGATGCCATAGTCAATTCTACTATTGGTTATGAAATGTTATCAATCATGGACAGTTTCTCAGGATATAATCAAATTCACATAGCTCCCAAGGATAAGCATATAACATTTACCATAGAATGGAGCACCTATTTTTATGTTAAAATGTCTTTCAGTCTCAAAAACGTTAGAGCTACCTATCAATACACAATGACCCATATTTTTCATGATCTCATTTTTAAAATCGTCAAAACCTACATGGATGATCACACTGCCAAATATAAACACTGTGACACTCACCTTCATGATTTGGCTATCATCTTTGAATAACTCATTAAATACAAAGTTAGACTTAACCCCTTCATATGTGTGTTCAGTGTTACTTCTAGTAAACTATTAGGTTTTTTAGTCTCTTGTGGGAGAATTGACATCGATCTAGCTAAAATCAAAGATACTATCAACATGAATATTCCTTGATTCATTTAAGACATATGAACATACCTTGGAAAACTAGGGGTAATTTATCACTTTATTCTATAAATAGCTTATCGTATATACTCCATTAATTACCTTTTAAAAAAGGTAATGCTTTAGAATGGATAAATCCATGTCAAAAATTATTTGATAGCATGAAAGAATCCTTGCTTCATCCTCCTACTCTTCGACCACCTTCAAATGATCATCCATTAATATTATATACATCATATACCCCCATATCAATTGTGGAAATGCTCACTCAACAAGAGAATATTGGCAGAGAATATGTTATCTACTATATCAGCCAAGGCTTAATCAATCACAAAAAATATTATACAAAAATAGAACATGATTGTTTAACTATTTATTTCCTAGTTGAAAAAGATCTATCATTATATGTTATATCAAAATACTTATGTCATTGTCCATTCTAATCCATGTCATCATTTATTCTCCAAATCTTTGTTACTTGGAGATAAAATCAGCAAATGGATGGTCCTATTGATGGAATTTGATCTCTGAATTGCTACACAAAAATGTATCAAAATATAGGTCATCACAAATCAAATTTCAACTACCTCCTTACCAACTAATAATCACATTCAATACACTCTTCCAGATAACTAAATTATTTATATTTAAGGTCTTAACCAATCAATTTCACTCAAAGATTATTTCTATAACTTCATTGTCGATCTAGAAGAAAATAACCATGAAGAACATGATCCTCCTCCTATTACTGCTAAATCTAAAGTAATCATTAAAGAGTTATCAAAATTTACAATCAACTTGCATGAAGAAACTCAGACACTTCACTTTGACGGTACAAAATGCCTTTAAGGAGTTGGGGTGGGTTGTGTTTAAACAAGCCCCCATGGTAAAATCATACCTCTGGCATTTTGATTAACCTTTGATGTCAACAATGGGTTAAAGCACATAAATGAGTCCCACTTGGCAACCAAATCCAAAAAAAAAAGAGGTTCATTCTAACCCCCTTCATTCTAATTTTTGAATGGGCTTATTAGAAAAAATGGGGTTATAACGAAGGGGGTTTGAATAAATTGTTTCAAACATTTACTCTATACCTATAATTAATTTAAATAAGGTAGCCAATGAAATGATGTATTTTAAGGGGGTTAGAACAAAGTGGATTCATTCAAACCGCTTTTGTTCTAACCCTATTTGTTCTAGCCCCCTTTGTTCTAACCCCATGTGGCATCAAATTCTCACCCATTCAAGTGGAAAGCTACTATTGGCTTAAAATTAGGCCTAAAATTACTATTTTGGATGCCACATATTAGGGTGAAAAAATAAAATAAAAACATGTGGCTCTACATATAAATAGGTATTTTTATGAGCTTTCTAATAATGTAATTTTTTCTAAATTTTAATAATATTTAATATTTATTTTTATTTATTTATTAAAATATACTTATTTATAAAATGAAGCACCATATGCTTGAGGCACTAGGAAAAATAGGAGACTATGGCTTTAAAAAATTGAAAAATATCACTATAATCGACTTTAATGTCCTTATTATAATGGTGAAAAAATCAGTTCATTTTGACATATATATAAAGATATCATAAGGATAAATCATAAGTGTCAATATTACCCATCATCATCATTAAAAAAATAATTAAAAAATATTTTTTCATCAAAAAATTATAAAAATTTATCTTACACTATGTCCATGTTTCTCAGAGAACTTTCCAAGAAATCAAGTGCTCAATAAAACTTTTTGTACATAAAACATAAACATTGTGTATTTAGGGTATATATATATATATATATATATATATATAATTTTATTTTATTTTATTTTTTAGAAAAATAATAAATGCAATCTACACTTAAAATGCAACATTTCATTAGTTTACACCATTTTCACATTTTATACGATTAAGTCACTATTGTCTATACAAATTGAGAAATGTTCACATTTTCATTTTTTCTTGTCCCCTTTGTACCAAAATGTGGGACATAGTATTATGCTTCAACCCCAATAATATGGTTGAATATGAAGCTCTTATATTAATCATGCAAGTCATAATCGACGTAGATATCTCATATTTACATGATATAGGTGATTCATAACTCGTATGTCATTAAGTTAGTAGAGATTATCAAAGTAAAAGTGAAAATATTATCACATATCATCATATTGCTACTACACTTTCCAAGGAACTTGATTCATTTACCATATAACCAATCCCATGAGATCAAAATGTTATAGTTGATTCTCTCGCTTCATCAACTTCTCTATTTCATCCTTATTAAGTTCTTCATGATTCCCAATTCCTTATCTAAATGAGGAAGTCACCTTATTCTATATAAAAAAAAATGATTATATAATTTGTCACATTAGGGTTGCAACTATTTGACAGAGCTTATGATATAAAAGTATCATTCAATTCATTGAGCATCATACTTATCCTCCAAAAGCTTATTCTTATGAATATACCTAAATTTTCAAAAACAAGCATTCAAATATGTACTTTGATATAATACCCTCTATTATCATAACACAGAAGTTACCTTACTTCATTGTATAATTCCAAAATAAGTTACTACTATCCTTGAACAAGCACATGGTTTCATCTACGGTGGTCATTGTAGCAGCCATGCCATAGCCTGTAAATGTTTGTGCATGTGTTACTTTTAGCCTATTCTTGAAAAATATGCCATTAATCTTGTTAAAAAGTATAATCCTTATCAACTTATGGATGATATCATTCACTCTCCTCCATCTAAAATCCAAACCTTGGAATCTCCTCGGCCATTATGTATGTAGGGATTATATCTCACCGATAAATTACCTAGATCATAAGATGGTCATGTGTTCATTATCATTGCCACTAAATATTTTACAAAGTGGGTGCAAGTTATGCCTCTTTTTAATGTTATTGATATTACCATTTCTAAATTTATTCTCAATCAAATCATATGTCATTTTGGAGTTCCTCATACAATCATTTTTGATAATGGTGTTAACTTTAAAAATAAAGATATGAAACAACTTTTTGCAAAATTTAAAAGTACACATGAATTTTCAATGCCCCGTGATCCTCAATGCAATGGCCAAGCAAAAGCCACTAAAAAAATTCTTAATAAAATCTTTCAAAATAATATTAGATAATCTTGTACCGATTGGTACCTATAACTATATCTTGAACTCTGGATTTATCGCACTAGCATACATACTATTAATAGGCAACACCATTTTTTTGAGTCTATGGATCTGAATCAATTTTACCTTTAAAAGTTGAGCTACCAGCCTTATGCATTTCTCTTCATGGTATTATTCCTAATGAGGAATTACGTGAAGCCCATCTCCATGCTTTAGATTTCCTGGATGAGTGATGTATGGATAAATTACAACATAATTACCAATACAAAGCTCATATTGTTAAATAACATAACAAAAAATTCAAAGTACGTATGTTTAATATTGGTGACCTAGTCTTCAATCTAAATTATACACATGATAAATGAGGCAAGTACACCCAAAATGATGGGCTCCTTACCTTGTTAAAGACATCCTTGGTCCTAGTACTTATAAACTATAAATGAATGAAGGATATATTTTCAAAAAACCCACTAATGTTCGATATTTAAAGAAATATTTTGATTAAATGTATACTATTTTACATGTTTCTCAAATATTTCCATATACTATAAATATTAATACTTTTTATTGGTTTTATACAAGATCCCTAATGTATAACATTACATCACTCATCATAGCCTTAGTTCATATCATTGTTACTTTGGTTTATTTATATTCCTTCACTTAATTCATGAGTTGTAGTGTGAGACCATGGATAGAACCCATCCATCCTTATGAATATATTTTATTTTTTGGTTAAATTTTGATGTCTCTTTTTTATCATGGATTTGTCATTTTACAAGCTTATTTTCACCTATTTGATTTATCCTTTATGAATTATAATATAAGACCTTGGATAGGACCAGGCCTTCCTCCCAAAACATTCTTATATTAATCTTCATTTTACAACTATTTAGTTTCTTTTTTGTGAGTTGCAGTGTAAGACTTCGGATGGGACAAAGCCTTCTTAAAAAAATTATTTCATAAATTCTTTTTTAGCTAATTGCTTTCCTTGAAAAATAAGGCAATGTTTCAAGATTATGACTTCATACTCTCAAAATTAGTTATATTCTTTTGTGGTAAGAATTTTAATAAACTATTTCACATGTCTCCCTACACTCACACTATCTCTAATGATATAGAGTCATGCTTACTTATCATTATACCATTTTCACATTTCACATTTTTTACAACTTGAGGTCACTCAATCATTCCATGTTCATTTTCATCCTCTCCCTTATTTTCATTCTAATTTGGGCACACTAAGGTTGGTTTAAAGATATCACCCTTATCTAACATGCAAGCACAAGATTCTTAGACACCATGATCTCTGAGCTCTTTTCCGTAGCTATCAAGTCTAAGTTTTCTAGTGATAGTCATTTCTAACACCCATGTTTGGTTATCTAAATCTGTATGGAGGAGGAATAGAAAAAACCATACAAAATTAAAATCCAAATAATTTTAAAAACAAAAGGCAATGATAAAAAGGTATATTTAAAATTAAAATTCAAAATCACACCAAAAACATGATTATCAAGCACATCTTCTATTCTATTCAAAACTCTAACTCCACAATTGGCCTCATGATAGAGTTAAGGTCCATAGCAATGCAATAGGCCAGTAGACTGAGATAGGAGGTCTCAAATTATTTATAGTGCTACCTAATTTATAATACAAGTAATCAATCCTAACTATAGACTGAGGAACATGTCATGGGAAGTTAGGTCCATGTTAATTTTCATGCATATAGCCTTTGTGGGATGATATTTGTACTTCGCTAGATAATTCAAATTTGTTTAGGTAAGACAAGTTCTTTAGACTCATCAATGTCAAAAGATTTATTATTTTTCTAACTTGATTTGAGTGTCTTGTTTTTGATAAATATTATTCAATTTGGTACCACCTACATTTCCCCCACCACCCATTTTATATTCTCGCTTGATAGGCAAGTTTGTTTCTAAATATTTTTCCCAACTTCCATATTCCTTATTCTTCATCTCTTTTCAGACATACTCATAATAAGTTTGTTATAGTTTAATCTATATTAAGAATAGAAGTTGTATCTTTGAATGACTATGCATTACTTTTTTAAACAATTACCTTATCCTTCTCAAACTCCCTTTCTTATATTTAAAATTCTAAGTTGTTTATCACCCTTTTTGAAAACCATTTTCTTTTGTTTTCTATCCAATTTTTTCATTGATTGAGTGAGTTTAGATTGTTAATTCGCTTTCATCAATGTTGTTTACTTTATGTGGTTTTTCATCTTTCTTTAACTATGGTTTGTTACTTAATTTACATAGTTATTGGATCCATTATTTCAATTTCAATTTCCTTTGGTTTGATCTGGTTTGTTACTTTACTTACTTAAGGTACATTTGTTGAGTTTGTCAGTCATTTAAGTAGCCTTGGATTTTTGGTTACCCGATTTACTCTCTTTTTATCTATTTTTCTTGGTCTTTTGGTTCTAACTTAGTATTTGTCATCCTAGCTTACCAATTTTATAATTGACTCTTTCAATTATGTAAAGTTCATTTACTTTGATTTCCCTATGTTTTTTTTATTTTTGCTCTTTAGTTTTGTATCGTTAAGGTTTGTTAAAAGCAGTGAATGCATCCTCGATGATCAACACTAAAAACATAGTAGACAACCATTCAGTGATAAAGGTAATTCAAGGTATGTATATGATACTTCTACTTATTTATAAAAATTTCCTATTGTCATTTCAATTTCAAATTTTAAATCTATGCATTTTACTACAATTTATTAGTTTAGCATTGTGCATTGTTATGTTCTTTCTCGAAACATCATCCCATTTTATAATTGTGTGACACGTGATGAGCTTCAAGTGGGGCATATGTATACACACAATATTGTTAAATTTTATTATTTATTGACATTTTCTCTCTTGCAAGAACTTGTCAAGTTTTAATCTTTCTGACTACATGCCTTAAAAGGTGCACCAAGAAAGGGGTGGGCAGACATTTGGTGCTTCACAAGATTGTTCGTCACTATACCATTACCTAAAACCACTACAAGTTACTTTTATCTAACTCCCCAAGTGATTAAATTGATTTATCCACTTGTCTAAGAAATCAACCTTCCTAAATAGATCATGAATAAGCATACACACCTTTTCTTAATTTTCCTTTTATGATCACACATTATGGAACTATGTCAACCCATCTAACATAGTTCAAGAGCTAATAGCTATCATTCTTGCCTAACAAGATCGAGTTGATTGATCTTATCAAATAAATTTTAGGGAGATTTTAGGGTATTATTGGATATAAATACCCCATTCACTTCAATCCAATAGAGTAACATTCATTTTCACATTATTACAACTCACAATTCTGCTAATTCTACACTTGAGGAGTCATTGCTTAGGGTTTTGCCTCGGAGAAAAATAAAGCTTGTCTTATGGGAAAGTCTTGGATATAAAGTATGAGTCTTTTATCCTAGAGATTATTTTTATAGTGTGATCATTACAAATCCACGACAACCTTTTTCAAAACACTATTGGCCAAGGGAGAGATTGAGGCATGACAAGTTTAATTCAAGTTAAATATTCTTAACTTGTACTCTTTAATTTGGTAGATAGATCTTACACAAAGTAATAGGTTGAATACGTTACTCCTTGCTTAGTTTACCTCTACATTGACTTGAATATATTTTTCTTTACATTTTTTTATTTTATTATTATTAACTCTTCCCTTTGTGCCACAATCTTTAGTGAGCACTAGATTAGATTTATTTTATGTATTGTATGTCTAGTTAGGGTATTACTTAATGTCATTTTCTTAGAGCATTTAGAACTTGTTGTTGGAAATAATTTCACCCTTTGTGGGAGAGTTTCTCAAGCTCTCTCACTCCTAGCTACAAGCATTGGGATAACCTCAGGTTGTGGGTATCATGTCATGAGGTTCAACCTCTAGGCTTTTTAATGAGGCCAGTTTCTTAGATGCTTCACTTCAACTCTCATTTCCCATGATAAAATATACTATTGACTAAGGAAAAAGGATAAGAGGATAGCATAGAAATGAAAATGTAATCTAAGGTAGGTGATGCACCAAAAGAGAGTGGTCCACATTCAAACTGGGAACCTTAGTGACTAATACTGGACTTAAACAAGACAAGTCTAGCTGATCCTATTTTAGAGCTACAAGCAGAGTAGTTGTATGGAGGTCAAAGGGGAAGATGCACTTTGAAAAGTAGGAAGAAATATGTCTGCAAGAGAGACACTATGACTCATAATGCTTCAGAAAGGCACTAAATTCTAACACATCACATGACCTATAATAAACCAAGAAAAATGAAGCGATGTGCATAGATAAATCATAGATGATGAGGAAAAACATACATTCTACAATTTAAACTTCAATAATGCACACTTCACTTCATCAAAAATTATAAAGTTGTCTTGTATTGATTTAAGAGAGTGTTACAAGGAAATTTTGATCGAGTGTCTCTATCACTAGTCGAGGGATGCATTTCTAGGCCCAAAAGCCTGTATATATAGAGAAAAGGGATGAAAGAAGAGGGACCCTTTTTGAAAAGATGGAGAGGGGGGAGGTCTTAATGACTAAAAATATTTTTCCTTTTCAAGCCCCTGACTACATTAATTCTCTTTTTGTGAGGAAAAAAACTCCATACTTATGTAGCATCATGATTGGACCTATTCTGGGTGGCAGCTTGTCAAGGGCATCATCGAAATCATAGTTCTACATCTCCATTTAAGTCGCTCACCCACTTTGTACAAGTGGGTGCAAACAACTCTTTTGTTTCCTTCAAGAACTTTAATGATAGCACTAATTCTTATTGTCAACTTAGTTCAATTTGGGTCATCTTTACTTCTATTGCATTTTCCTTAGTCATTTGGTCCTTTATGTCATTGATCTACTTGGTTTCACTAACCTCACTTGTGTATTCACTCTGTTGGATCTAAATGCATGATCAATAACGAGCCCTTGGATCCTTCTCCTGACTTGTCAACACATTCCATTTCTTTCCACATGCCAAATCTTAGAATCCCCTGACCATTTTACTTATTTCACTCTATTGATCTAGGTTCATAATGAGAAGTCTGAAGTGGTACCACTTTGTTGTTATCCTTACCACTTACTACTTTGGACCTCTTTATTTATTGTTCTCCTTTTTTCCATGCCACTTTCCCAAACTATTTCCTTCAATATTTTAGTTGGGGCACTTTTTCAAAGGGTAAGTACCCTTCAGCTTCTTGACAATGGACCTTTTTGAAAGGAACATACCCTTTGGAAAAATTGAAAAGGTCCCTTTCTTTTGAACTTGGGCACTTTCCTTTAGAGAATTGGTCCACAGCGATATCTCCTCAAACTTCTTCCAAGTGTCCTTCGAAACTCTTTAAGTGCCCTTCAAAAATTTGCAAGTGCCCTTCAAGTTGTTTAAAATGGACCCTTTTGAAAGGACCATACCCTTTAAAAAAATTGAAACTAGGCCATTTCCTTTGGGAAAAAATTAAAAGTACCCTTCTAAAAATTGTTTCGAATAAAATGTCAGAAACAATTCCTGATGTTTTGAACAAACACTTGTCCTTCAAAAAATTTCTTTCAAACAAAATGTTAAAATTAATTCCTTTCCTTAGCCCGAACAAAAACTTTGAAAGAAAGCACTTGGTGAACTAAAGGAGAGTCCCAAGAGTCCCAAAAGAATTCTAAGGCAATGTTTCTTCCTACTTCATTGGGTTTTTTCACACTTGCCTACTTTGGACTTTCCAATGTTTTTAACTTATAAGGCAATTTAAGTAAATTAGCTCTACTGATGGAGTTCATAGTTTTGATGGAGTCTGTAGTTCTTATGATGGAGTCCATAACTCTTCTGATGGAGTCCATAACTCTTCTGATGGAGTCCATAGATCTTCTCATGGAGTCCATAGATCTTCTCATGGAGTCCATATTTATTTTGATGGAGTCCATAGTTTTTTTGAACTCATGCTTGAAATGCTTAAACTTCTTAGTTTCGTCATGAAAACTGCTCAAGAACCTTTTACTTTGCTCTACAGACCTGTCCCTTAGAATTTGACAAAATATGCTTTAATAAATCTTAAAGTGTTTCAAAAGCTTTGTGAGAACTATGAGATCTCTTTGGTCCACTCATTTCATCTAGGACATCTGTTCATTTTCTCATCCATTAAAAACTTGATCCACCTGGGTGTAGCTTGGTATATGGGCCAAAATTATCCAAAAGAACCCTCTTCTTTAGTGTTGTATAGTAAGATATCCCTTAATTAGGTTTAGCATATGTTAATTGGTTATGTCCTGATATGAATAGCTATGCAATGAATTTTTTTGGTAAGATTACCTTCTTCAAGCTTAGAATCCACTAAGTAGGATACGTTGTAGATCCATCTTAATTCATTGCATACAATATCTAGTCAACATCACATTAACATGCACATGTAGAGAACAATATGAAATCAATGTCATATATACATATACATACATACACATAGAATGTATTTTTCATCATAATATACATAGTCTATATATCATGAGGCTATATGTCATCTTCATCCCTATGTGGGCAAGGGGCTACACTATGTTATGATCTAGCCACTCTATGGAATTGAGCTCTAAATTTAGTCCTTGACCATGATCCATGCATCTCTCCCTACACCTTAGCTAGCTGGATATCTAACTCTACAAGCTAAATCACCAATATGTGTTCTCTATCCATGTTCACTAGTGTGGTCCAATGATGTGCTACTTGTTCTATTGTCATGGCCTTGTTTTTACTATTATGACCTACTACCACATTTCAACATCTTCTCCCACTACGTTATCATTATTATGAAATAACTTAGGTCTTTTCTTAAATGTTAAAGCACATGTGTTGCCTGTCAATGAGTCTAAATGAACCAATTTAATTGTAGACACTAAGTCTGAATTATATAGCACCTCAATCTTATACACTTGGAAAATATTTTGCATCATTGTACCTTTCAGTTCTAAGACCTTCCCATTGTCAAAAGGCTTGCATCTAACATATATTTGTGCCTAAATTTATTATATCTTAGTCTGACCATTATTATTTTTATGACCAGGCCTTATATACTATGAAAAACATTATAAACTTGATAATTATCCTTTATCGATTTTGGATCTATACATATCTTATAGCTTCCTAGACACTTATGTCCAAGCCATACACCTACGTCGATAAAAGTATCTCTTTTCAAACTAAGTGTCTAATGCCCAAAATTCATCTAATTTTAAACTGAAACATATTATTATGGTTAGCCTAAGTGCTTTAGTGTGAGATATTTTCAAAATGGATTGGTATATATACAAGATCAGCCCTCATTCACTCTTCACCTAGAAAAGACCTAGAAAATATTGGGAACACACAAGGAAACTTACCAAGATCACTCAATCAAGTATTTGAGTGAGAAAACCATCCATATTTGTCCCTATTTCCATATTAGGCATAGGAGTAGTATCCCCATAAATTTGAAGTATTTGAGGATAATCCCATGAGCCATATTTGCCAAGTCATAAGCTAGGTCAGTATATGTACTTGTTTATCACACATTCAATCCTTATACACATGCAATCCAACACATAGGGGAGAAATACATAAGTCTAAGGCCATATTCAAAGTATTAGCTATGTAGTAGTGCCCATTGATAAAAGGGTCCTTCAAACAACTCGACATTGTGTGCCCACTAACCCATTTTTCTCACAGTCACTACAAGGGTGAGGAAGCTAAGGTTTAATCATTTGATGAAGAGTGATAGATTGTGTGCATAATTTGAAGACATCAGAGGAAAGGTGATAGAAAATTCAAAAGGATCTAGGTGGTCACTGTTAAGGACTCAAATTGCACCTTAGCTAAAAGTAGAAGTATTCAAGTCCTACTCTCAAATCTAGTCCAACATGGGAATGACCCTAGGCTATGGGTTACCTAAACTTAGGTCAAACCTATAGGATTTTTAATGAGGGTAGCTCCTCAGATATAAAAATATAGTCCCTATTACTAAACCTACACTATTGGGGTGAAATGGGGAGATAAATACAATGAATAAAATCTATACTAAATGTGTTGATGCACCAAATGTTCTAAGATCCACTTTCAGCTTGGACATTTTTATGACTACTAATGAATCCAATCAAGATAAGGGCCGGTCAGAATCTATGACAAGATTTCAAGCATGAGTGTTTTGTATGAAGTCTAAAAAAAGACTTACAACTTGAAGGACATGAAGGGATAGATCTATATGAGACACTATGGACTTATGACACTTCGAGAGGGAAATCACTAACACTTCACACAACCTGAAAGAAACTAAAAGAATAGAAGCAACGTACATGAAGAATACACAGATGATGAATATAAACATACACTCTCCATGCTAACCTTCAATAAATTACACTTAGCATTCAACCAAAATCTAAAAATGTCTTATATTGCTTCAAAAGAGTGTTACAAAGTGATTTAGATAGCTTTTTGCTATCTCCAACCCCTAGGGTCCCTTAATCAAGGGATCAAGTCAAGTATTTATAAGAAGAAAAGATGGGGGACAGAGAAGAAAATTGTATTGGGTAAACCATTTATGAGCTTGATCCTATTTAGAACAACCATAGCCACCATTTTCCTCGAGCTTGCTTCTACATTAAATTCACTTTTTATCTTTTCTGGTGTAGTCAAGGTAAGCTATGGGGGGCTATCCCTATTAGTACATGGGCCTTTCCAGGCTTTTATGTGTTATTGTCCTTTATTGCCAGGGTGACATCTTTTGTGTGCATGGGGGGGCCATACCCAAGTCTGGTTTTAGAAGATATTTATCATGGGCATGGATGAGTCCAAGGATGACAAGCCTTTTCATTAATGCATGGATCTACCCCAACTACATATTTTGAACATTGATCCAATGTAGACAAAAACCAATCTACTTAATTGGTTTTCTTATATTTTTGAATTGTTAGAGCTCTGTTGAAAGCATGGCCTCACTTATTCATTTAAACCATTGATCCTTTACCTATATTAGGCCTAGGAGACTTACTTTTGTCTTTGCAGAGTTTTAATAATGATGCCTAGTCTTAACTATTATCCTAGTTTAACCCAGGTCAAGCTTTGAGCTTAGTTTCTATGTTCCCATTAGCTTGAGTCAAACTTAGGCTCAACTCCATTATTTTTTCATTTAGGTCGAATCAGTCTTAGATCTTTCAACATGCCCCAACTCAATCTTCACTCATTGGTTGTTGACAATCTGACTCAACTCATAGACTCACAACCTCATCTCAATTTTTTGATCTACATATGCACGAATGTCTATGAGCCATCGATCTCCTACCAAACCCACACACTTTTGACACTTCTCCTCAACTTATTCACCCTTGAGATTCATTGACCATTTTGACTCTACCTCATCCATCTGATCTTGATGAGTGATTAAGTGTGAGCCCTTGATTTAACATTAAATTACCAACTTTATCTCTGTTGGTACCACTTGTCAATCTCACATTGATTCTCAGGATCTTGTTAATCTATCAGTTAATGCGCTTATGCCATGTGTTGACTTGTTTCACTCTCTGACTGCTTGACCCATCTCACTCTATTAGATCAAGATGTATAATTGAGCGAGGACCGTTGATCTCGCCAAGACCCACAATTTGAAACCCAATGGCTAGTTTATGATCTTAAATTTGATGGTCTATGAGACGTCAAATGACATTTGTGTGACCATCATTGACATTTTCATGACCGCTAAATTTAATTTCAAAAGTAATTACTTTGTTCAAGCTTAAACTTGGCATTAGCATGAACATCTCATTGCATGGGTTCAACTTTGAAAGCTTCCAACTCAAATCGGAAAGTTTGCATGGGCTAAAAAATTTGAGGATGATCTCGACATGTAGAACAATATTATGCATGATTCACTAGTCATGCGACACTTTCTAAGCAAATATAAAAATTATGCAAGTGGATTGGTTTATTTGTTTCTACGTGATGTCTTGATGATGGTCTCATCCCTTAAAGCTTATTCTTAACCCCTTTTCTTGAATCTTTGAGCCTTGAATGGGTCCTAGGGCTTGAGAAAACCTATCTAATACCTTGAACTACCTTGACCATCATGAGGACCTGCTCCTTCAAAATTTTAAAAACTACACTTTAATTAAACTTAAAGTGTTTCAAAAGGTTTATAGGCTGAGGGTGATCTTAAGACCACTTATTCCATCTCAAAATCAGTTCATCTATTCATTCATTTGATCATTTCATTCAACAAAACTCTACCTGACTAATCTAGTCCATGCTTGACCTTTATAAAATTCATTGCAATTGGGCAAGCTTGGTATGTTGGCCAAATTGGCCAACATATCTGGTGATTATGCTGGCTTGACCAGCCTACTAGTCATGGAACCTAGAATTTGACCAAGCTCATTCATGATGGTTATAAAAATAAGGCATTATTTACAGAAAGACCCTATCTATCTCTTTGAAACACATTGAAGCAATGAGATGCACGTGAATAGCAAGAAAACAACAAATTAACAAATAATTGCTTGAAATAGTAGGAAAACAACAAATAAAATAATTTGTAAAGGCACTTGGAGGAAAAAGAGACCTATCTACCTATGTAAAAATATTATGATACAATATTAGTATCAAAATTTGAGATACCTCCCATTAATGGGGATGGGAAGGCTCTCTTCACTCAACGTAGCAATTTTAAAGGCTTTGCTCTCATTACAACTTGTGATGTCCACTCTAAAGACTATCAAACTTGGAGTGTTTTCTTGGTTTTGCATATTCACCATCCCATTTGAGGACTATATCACTTTGCTAAAATGTCCTTGAGGAAGCTCTCTTTTCAAATGAATTTTTCACTTGATGATGATTGGACCACATAATATGCATAGCAACATCCCTTGTCTCCTCCAGTTGCGCCAGTGCATTCAACCTTACATGTATAGCATTGTCCCCTAGAAGCTCAAGTTGATGGGAAAGCTCTAATGTAGGAATCTCAATAGATATAGGAATTCTAACCTTTTTCCCATAAATTATAAGATATGGGGAGTGTCTGATAGCTATCTTAGGTGTCACTCTATCTTCCCATAAAGCAGTCCTAAGTCTAGTATGCCATTCCCTTTGATTATCCTCCATGGTTTTCTTAAATAATCCTCAATAAGTTATTATTTGTGGACTCTGCTAGTCCATTTCCCTATGGGTAATAGTTGGAGGAAATTTTAAGATACATACCATGTGAAAGATCCCACTCACATACCTTTTTACTACTGAAAGCCAATGCATTATCAAAAATGATCATGGAAGGCACACCAAACCTGGTCACAAGGTTATCGTAAAATTCTAAAATAGAGACTTCATTGGCCTCCTTGAGGGCAATTGCTTCAACCCACCTTGTAAAGTAGTATTTATCTTTAATGATCCATTTATGTTCTTTAATTGAAGGGGGGTGTATCATCCCTATGAATTCTAACCCCCATTGCATGAATGGTTGCTCTACTTGAATTGGCTACAAGGGAAGGGCAGCTAGTCTCTGCTTGCCAACAAACATTACACATTTTGGGCATTTCCTTACCCAAGAGTGAGCATCTCTAAACATTGTGGTCCAAAAGTACCCATCTCTAATCATCTTGAAGGCGGTGGTATTTGAATCAAAGTGGCCACCATCTAGAGCATCATGGAATTGCTCAAGTAGCTCGTCAATCTGGTATGACTCTACACACCTCAAAAACATGCCTCTTATGTCCTTGAAAATTACCCCATTTATTAAGACATAATGTATACTTTGCAACCTAAAGTGCCTTATTTTTAATTTATCTAGCCCCATAGGACATTAGCCCATTTCAATAAACCTACTTATATCTTGTGTCCAATTGGAGAGTGCGTCATCTACAACTACCTATTGGCTATCATGGAATGTCAACACTTGGTCCTTATCCTATTTTACTCCTGCTATAAGGTGCTCACATAACCCTCTTCCCCTTATAATCTTTGTAACTCTAACCTTAAGGTCACACTCCATGCATTTTGTTACCCATCCATTTCTTTTCTAATTGAGATCTTTGTTGAGTATGAACTCTTTGATACTTGGATGCACTACCATGAGTATGATCTTGCTATTTGAGATCATGTGCCTGAACTTATTCAACCCATTCACTACTACAATTTCATGCTTTTATAAAAATTTATACCTTCCCTCATAATCTTGTAAGGCTTGATTGAAGAAATTAATATGTTATTCCAGACCTTGTTCATTATACTACATCAACATGGTAGAGATTGCATCCAATGTAGAGAAAGCATACAAGTAGAATTCTTTGTTAAAATCAAGATTAATAAGTGTATGGGCATAAGATATGACCTATTTGATGGCCTCAAAGATCCTCTTACCTTCTTTGGTCCATGCATACTCTTTGTACTTTATTAGCATGTGAGTAAGAGGCTTGACCATCTCTACAAACCTTGGGATAAATCTTCTTATAAAATTAATATTTCCTAAAAAGCTCTGTAGACCCTTCATATGCTTGGGCAAGGGTAAGGATAAGATAGACTCAACTCTTTTAGGGTCTATGGAAAGACCATCTTTAGACACTACATGGCCCAATAATCTACCCTCATGCACACCAAATATACATTTTTTTAGGATTTAAAGATACACCAAACTGTCTGCACCTTTCAAACACCAATCTCAAATGAACAATGTGGTTCGATGGGTCCTTTGAGAAAATAGTGATGTCATCTAGGTAGATGAGCACCATGTCATTGATCAATCCTTCAAATGTAGCATCCATTTCCCTTTAGAAAGTCTCCCCAGCATTGGATAGTCCAAAAGGAATCTTCATATATGCATAAGTGCCCCACTTAGTGGTGAAGGTAGTCTTATGCCTATCTTCTTCCTTGACCATAATCTAATTATAGCCAGAGTAGCCATAAATCAAAGAGAACCTCTGAGAACCTGCTACTTTTTGAAGAATATGATCCATAAAAGGCAATGGGTAATGGTCTTTTAGAGACACCTTATTAAGGTCCCTAATGTCAACACACAAACGTATTTCCCCATTCTTCTTCCTTACTGGCACCAGTTTTGCCACCCATGAGGAATGCTTAATGGGAAATATGATCCTTGATTCAATTAGCTTAAATAGCTCCCTCCTCATCAACTCCTCAACCTTTGGATTGACAAGCCTTTGCCTCTACCTGACTAGTCTTGCATTACTCTCTAATTCAATGGTATGTCATGCGAGTTTGGGGTCAAAACCTTTCAACTCCTTGTATTCCCATACAAATACATCAGATAAATTCTAGCATAAGGCAACAAATGTATCTCTTTCTTTTGTTGTGTTAACCTTTCCCAACTTCAACAATTTACCCTTGAAGATCTCTATCCTTTGATAATGTTCCTCTTTGGTTGAGATACATGTCTTGCCTTTTCTTACTTGCTCATCCTAATTGAAGATTATTTCTAAGGTCACAATTCCTTTAGGTATCTTGTTGGATCTTAGCTATACTATCTGGTCATCATACTGATTTTAAGAGACTATTCTAATTTGTATGGCAGAACTCTGCTTCCTGCATCAAAAAACATATAATTTATTCATCATTGTCAAACACTTGCCAACTTACTTCATTATTAGGTACAGATGGCCTGAATATGACTCTAACTTTGCCTTAGCTATGGTTTCCCTTGACTCACTCTACAACTTCATATTGAGCTCTAATGGCTGCAAACCTATCTACAAGTTGATTTGTCTCTATTGGTATGGATTGTATATTAAATTCTAAGAAGTCTTCCATGAGATACCATACACAGTTCTTGTAGGCTTTCAAATGGTTGTTCTTGATAATATTTATGCCTCTCACTTATTGTACCACAAGGTCACTATCACCCTTGACTTGAATAATTTTGACACCTCTTCTTCTCGCCTCTTGCAAACCATGTAAAAGGGATTCATATTCAATTGTGTTTGAAGTGTAACTGAATTGGAACCTTGAAGCTAAATAGTATTTCTGATCTAAGGGTGAAACCAACATGACCCCAGCTCCACTACCATTTTTAGACCTTGAGCCATCAAAGAATAAGATCCATATACCGTCTTCTTCTTGAGTAGTGCTAGTTAAGGAAGGTATTGCATACCCTTCTTCATGCATATGATACACTCCTAATTATGTTTCTTCAAGATTGCTGAAGGGGTCAAATCCATGGTTGTTAGATACCTATTAATCCATATATAGGTCTAAAATGACCTCAAGATGATCATGAGGCTCTTGTTCACTAACATTTTCATCTTCCTCAAATATGGTTTAATGGACATTTGCAAGGTTAGGCATATAAGGCTCCAGATGGAACTTGGAGATGGGTTTGGACTTAATGGTGACATTAGTCCCATATCTGGTCCTAAAAATCATATATGACCAATCAGAGGATAAATATACCCCAATATTTGCATTAAAGTCCCTAGATAGGCATAGGGAAAAATATGGGGGTAGGTCCACAACAATTACATCTTGAGTGGTGACATAATTAGGGTAGGCTGCCAATGTGATCTTAAGATCTTTCACTATGCCTACCATTTTAGTGGGAGAACCATCCAACTAGAGAATGCCTTTCTCATTGCGTATATATTTAATCCCAAGCTTATTTGCTATAGCTTTAGGCATAACCAAAGTCAAAGCACTGAATCTATCATACAATTATACACTAAACAATCTTCCATGACGGTTGACAAATAAAAAGGAGGGGGCTTGACAACTTTGGGAGGATGAACAAAAATATGAACCTGAATTTGATTAGGGACTTAGTTAGAAACCTGATTAGGATAGGGCTAGATAGTGTTTGCAAAAACAATGTTGATATTTTCATCTGCATTATTTATATGAGAAGGCTTGGCAAGTTCTTGTTAAAGAATTTCTTTCTATCCTGGAATAGACAAAGTATCGTGCATAGACATTGTGACATTAGCCCTTTTCATATGATCTACAATATTGAAAGGAAAATTGGTACCTCTGGGTTGTACCTTTGGGTTGTACCTTTGAAGTAGAAGCATCATTTGGCACTTGTGTGATATGGGAAACAAAAGGAAACCTCTGTTGTTGCTGAGGTTGTTGAGGTACTTGTTGAGTTGCTAGAAATTTCACAGCTACATTTGAAGTGGTTAGCTTTTGATTGACTTTTGGAGGCATTAAAGAAGCTTTAAGCTACTTCAAATTATCCTCCAACATTATCCTCTTATACCTAGTACAAGATGCAACTAATTCATCTGGCCTTTGATTAGTCTACCCCGTGTTTACCACCACATAATCAAACATATGTTCCCCTTCTTGAAATTTCACACACATGGTGTCAGTTGGTGATATACCAATGCTTCCTTGCTATTGAATTTGAGCTTCTGATGATGTCATGGTAGGTACATTACCTTGGTTCATTGGAGGGGCTTATGGTGGAAGAGGCATGGTGTCATGGCCTAGGAATGAAGGAATCTGCTGCCAACCAAGGTCCTAATGCATCTTTATGTTTGCAACCATTACCATCTCATTAGACTATTCCCCTGACTACCATTGACCTTCTTGTACAATATTGTTTTACATGGGGACCAAGGCTCTGGAGCTACTTGTAGATGTAGGGTTATAGCTATCATGAGGTCTACCTTGAGTAAGTTGGCCTTGGGTTTGTTGGCTTGATAGGTAATGAGGTCTATTATAGGATTAAGTAAGGTATTGGGTTTAGAAGGGACCCTGGTACAAATATATCCTATATGAGGTCTGTTGTTGCTTCTCTAGAGCCACTAGCTTGTTGTTTTGTGCCTTCAGCAAGCTCTCAATCCTCACAAATTTATCCACTTAGCCATCACCAGGTTGGGTTTGGTTATTGGAGTGGGAATTGGATCAATGGTAGATGGGGTTGGCTGAAATTCAAGAGAGTGGCATGAGGGGTCTTGGCATGAGTTTCCTTGTATCAAATAGTTTTCTGCTCTTATAGTTATCTCATAAGCCCCTTGCAGAGTTGTTCCACACATAGATTGGATCATAACTACAATGTTTGAATTCAATGCTCTCAAATAATAAAGGAAATCATAATTAGGTGTGGGCTTAATGATGAGAGGGATCATATCCCAATTTTTTTAGAATCTATAGTTGAAATCAACCATAGATTCTTGAGGTGCTCTTTTGATTGAGGTAAGTTGTTCCACAAGTGATACATGATCACTTCTATCCTCAAAATGCTTACATAAGCACTCACCAAACTCATCCCATGTATGAATTAAGGCAGGAGTTAAACCTCTATGCCATTGTAGGGCTTTATCTTTCAATGATTTGGCTAGTAGTCTCATGACTACATTCTCTTATGTAATGTGGTGTACTACACAAAGGTTTGAAATGTTAGTAATGTGATCTATAGGATTGGTGGAGTTTTCTCCTAAAAATTAGGGTAGAGTCTTCAAAGAGGCAGTAGGGATGTCATCATATTGTTGAAGGTTAAGAGGGATCCCGCCATTAAAGGGTACTAAAGCTTGATTTCTCAGTAACATTGTGAATGGAATGGTAAATAGTCTTTTCCTAGAATATAACCTTCTGAATGGAGGTGTAGACTATGCTGTATGAGGCGAGTGACTTATGTTGCACCTTCTGATAGGGAACAAGGATGCTCTTACTCTCCTTCTTCTTGAGGGCACTTGGAACTCACTAAAATGAAATTCAATACCCCTTGTAGATGATCTTGTACTTCTTGACATGTAGGTAAGGGATTAGCTTTTTCAAGACAGAGGTGTTTGAATTCACAAGGTGTTCCTACTGAGTGTTTGCTACACTTGTCATCCAAAGATAGCACCAACTCTTTATCCCCTTTTTTTATTGTCCCATCGGGTGTGCCATAAACTGTTAAGGACTCAGATTACACCCTAGCTAAAAGTAAAAGTGTTCATGTCCTACTCTCAAATTTGGTCCAACATGGGAATGACCCTAGGCCATGGGTTACCTAAACTTGGGTCAAACCTCTAGGATTTTTAATGAGGGTAGCTCCTCAGATATAAAATTATAGTCCCTATTACTAAACCTATGTTAATGGGGTGAAAATGGGGAAAAATACAATGAATAAAATCTATACTAAATGTGGTGTTGCACCAAATGTTCTAAGATCCACTTTTATCTTGGACACTTCTATGATTACTAATGAATCCAATCAATACAAGGGTCGGTTAGAATCTATGACAAGGTTTCAAGCATGAGTTTTTTGTGTGAAGGCTAAAAAAGACTTGCAACTTGAAAGATAGGAAGAGATAGGTCTATATGAGACACTATGGACTTATGACACTTCAAGAGGGAAATCACTAGTTAACACTTCACACAACCTGTAAGAAACCAATCGAATTGAAGCAAGGTACATGAAGAATACACAAATGATGAATAGAAACATACACTCTACACATTAAACTTCAATAAAGTACACTTAGCATTCAACCACAATATTAAAATGTCTTATATTGCTTCAAAAGAGTGTTACAAAGTGATTTTGACAGAGCTTCACTATCTCCAGCCCCCAAGGTCCCTTAATCAAGGGTTCAAGGCAAGTATTTATAGGAAGAAAAGATGAGGGATAAAGAAGAAAATTGTATTAGGTAAGCAATTTATGAGCTCAATCCTATTCAGAACAACTATAGCCACCATTTTCCTTGATCTTTCTCCTACATTAAAGTCGCTTCTTCTCTTTTTTAGTGTAGTCAGGGTAAGTTATGAGGGGCTATCCTTGTTAGTACATGGGCCTTTCCAAGATTTTATGTGTTATTGTCATTTATTGCCAAGGTGAGGTCTTTTTTGTGCATGGGGGGGTATGCCCAAGTCTAGTTTTAACAACTATTTGTCATGGGCATGGTTGAGTCCAAGGATGACAAGCCTTTTCATTAATGCATGGATCTACCCCAACTACATATTTTGAACAATGATCCAATGTAGATGAAAACCAATCTACTTAATTGGTTTTCCCATATTTTTAAATTATTAGAGCTCTGTTGAAAGCATGGCCTCACTTCTTCATTTAAACCATCGATCCCTTAACTATATTAGGCCTAGGAACTTACTTTTTTCCTTGTGGAGCTTTAATGATGATGTTTGGTCTTTATTGTTATCCTGGTTTAACCTAGGTCAAGATTTGAGCTCAATTTCTATGATCCTGTCAGCTTGAGTCAAACTCAAGCTTGACTCCATTATTTCTTTCATTCCATTCGATTCGGTCTTTGCTTCTTCAACATGCCCTAGTTCGGTCTTCGCTCATTGATTGTCAGCAATCCGACTTGGCTCATTAAGTCACTAACCTCATCTTGCTCCATCGATCTACATGTGCATGGATGTCTACGAGTCATTGATCTTCTACTTAACCCACACACTTTTGAAACTTATCCTCAACTTATTCACCTTTGATATTCCTTGACCATTTTGACTCTACCTCGTTCCATCTGATCTTGATGAGTGATTAAGTGTGAGCCCTTAATTTAGGTTTGAATTGTCAAATTTATCTTCGTTGGTGCCACTTATCAATCCCGTATTGACTTTTAGGATCCTATCAGTCTATCAATTCATGCACTTATGCCATGTGTTGACTTATCATGTTCTTTGACTGCTTGATCCATCTCACTCGTCAAAGATCCATCACACTCCATTGGATCGAGATGTACGATTGAGTGAGGACCATTGATCTCACTGGGACCCATAATTTGAAACCCAAAAACTAGTTCATGATCTTAAATTTGATGGTATGTAGGATGTTAAATGACTTTTATGTGATCATGATTGACATTCACATGACCATCAAATTTAAGCTCAAAAGGACTTACTTTGTTCGAGCTTAAACTTGATGTTAACGCAAATGTATCATTGCATGGGTTCAACATTGAAAGCTTCCAACTTAAACCAGAAAAGCTCATGCGGGTCCAAAAATTTCTAAGGATGATCCTGGCATGTAGAACTACAATTGTGCATGATCTGTTGATTGTATGAGGCTTTCTAAGCAAAGATAAAAATTATGTAAGTGAATTGGTCCATTTGTTCATGTGTGACATCCTAGTGACAATTGGGTCCCTTGAAGCTTTTTCTTGACCCCTTTGCTTGAATCTTTGAGGCTCGAACGGGTCCTAGGGCTTGAGAAAACCTGCCTAAGACCTTAAACTACCTTGGCTATCATGAAGACCTGCTCCTTTAAAATTTGACAAACTACACTTTATTAAACTTAAAGTGTTTCAAAAGCTTTCCAGGCTGAGGGTGATCTTAAGACCACTTATTCCATCTAGAACTTGGTTCATCTATTCATTCATTTGATCATTTCATTCAACAAAAACTCTACCTAGCTAATCCAGTCCATGCTTGACCTTCAAAAAATTCACTGCAGTTGGGCAAGCTTGGTATGTTGGCCAAAATGGCCAACAGTCACATCTAGATACAATCACTATTCTATATTGCACACTTGCATCCAACTCATACACCAATGTCGACATAACCATCCAAATCTGATGCAAGTGTCCCAGGCCGTAGAATGCAAAATTCCATAATCTGACGACTATTGCAGGACCCTGATCTAGTCCACTTCTAGCCTATTTCAACCTAGATCTCCATGCACATAGTAAACCAAGTGCTCTTATTTTTAATTTATTAAAATATCAATCAATATGTGTACTTTTTATTGTTGGAATATATCAATATTTAAATTAAGAATATTGTTTATCTGAGTTTCTAAATTAATTGACCTAATATAGATCTATTTATCACCCTTGTGTTTATTCATTTATATATTCTTAACCCTATTGTGCCCTTGTACTACACATTTAAATTTTAGAGTTAAACATTTAGTGAACCCATCTCTTTATTCAACCTTTTGAAATTTTTCATTACTTTATTTTTCCAGATCTACTCTATCATTTGTATGCAACCTAGACATAACCCTAGATTAGCTAGTGTTTATATCAAACACCTAGAGCTTCTTCATTGTCCATCTAATATAGTTTAAACAAATGAAGTAACCAATCCTATACCTAATAAAGATGCTACTAATGAAACTAAACCATATACTAAATAGGTTATCATAGAATATGATTTTGATCATGAAATGATGAGTCTAGTGAAAGCTATAAACATGAACAAATATATGAAGAGAAAGTACAAGCTCTTGCTATGTTTTGACATCATTTTTGTCAAAACCTTGAATAACTTGATGAGATCCTAAGAACCATATTAAAAAATAAAAAATAAAAAATCATAGATGAATAACTTTGTCCATCTATTGATCATGTTATTAGAGATATGGACCTTCCCCATATACCAATAACCCTCCCCTTGAGCACATCACCACTTCATAGTTCTAATGGGGGCACATGATATGTGTTTACACCATTGTTGCCTAAATCAAATCCTATTATTATTACATCTTACATGGGAAATATTAACACTTGAAACCAATTACTCATTTCAATGTCTATATCAACTCAAACTATGGATACACATCCTTTGGTGACTTCCCAATTTCTTACCTTAGTGATCAAAATGTGCAAGATCTGGTCTATAAAACTTTTGAAAGGTAAGGTAAAAAATATTGAACAAAATTATATGAAATCACCTTATTCTTTTGATTCATGAGAGGTTTTGCATAACCCTCTTATACCTAAAACAGCTTTGCACCCCTTTCCAATTAGTTTTGTTTCGTCTAAGTTCACATTTTATGATGGGAAAGGTGATCCTGAACATCATCTTGGATCTTTCTATGTGGCATACCTTAATTATGCCTCGAATGATAAAATTTTGACTAAATTATTTCCAATGAGCCATAATTAATATGTTCTAAGATGGTTATATGACTTACCAATTTAATTAGTAAAAGCATTCAAACCTCTTAAGGATTAGCTTTTGGCACACTTCTCTATCAACAATATCAAAAAATGTTTCCTACGCCTAAATTACAAAAATCAAACAAGGAACCAATGAACCCATCAAGGAATATGTCTTAAAGTATAAAACAATGTTCACTAAAATGACTAATCCAATGGTATATAAAGAGCTTCAAGACATCTTCAATCAAAGTTTACCTACCCCATTACATGAGTCTATTGTTTTCAAAAAGTTTAAATCTTTTGATGACTTATGTTCGCGATCATGGAATGAAACTTATCTTATTAAACAAACTTAAGTATCACAACTACTACAGTTAATGCAGTATCACAACAATCTAATTGACTTGTCCTATCCAATGCACTAAAGAGACAATTTTCATGCTTACCTGAGTCTCCAATTTCGCTACTTCTGAAGCTTGTGGAGTGTCACCTCAAATCTCTCCCTCATCCTATAGAGGTTGATATGAGTCAACCTCTACCCCAAGGATATGATGATAAACTTATTGTGACTATCACTAAGGCCTTGGGCATTCTACAAATAGATGTTTTTCCTTAAAGCATAATATCCAAGACCTTATCAATGACCAAAATATACATTTTATTATCCTCCAAAGGAATTAGGTTCACATCCTGGTGATCACTATAATCAAAAATATTCCACCACCCTTTACAAGGTCATTCTAAGAAGGAACTAGAAGCATAAATGGCATATAATTCACATCTTTCTAGATCACATTATGGTCACCCATTAGATGGAATTATTGGTACTTATATATGACATACACCTCACATGTTTTAGAGACATATTACTTTTGATGACAATGAGATTGTGGATGATGACTCAGATCTTCATTCATTATTCATTTGAGCATACATTGATCACTAGCATATACATAGTGTTATGATTGATAATGGTGCTAGTGAAAATGTTTGCACCATTACATTACTTACACATTTAGGATGTACACATGATGATTTACACCATTCAACCAAAGTGGTCATAGGATTCAATGGAACCTCACAGTCGATCCTTGGTGAGATTGGCTTACCTTTACAGGTTGGCCCAGTTCATGTGGTCACTTTATTCTTAGATGTACTATACACGAGAGTCTTTGATATGTTATTAGGATGACCTCGGATACATACACTTCATACAATACCTTCTACAGTGCATGGGTGTGTTAAATACATTCATGCCAACATGGTTATTATAATTTTTATAATTCCATATGAACATCCACTTGAACAAAATAAGTTTATACCCAGATAATTAATTATCAAACCTACTAAGATTAATCGTTCATGAAAGGGTAAGTAATAGAAAATCCCTTTTCCTAGGTGACCAACACTTGAGAGACCACTGCATCAAAGATACATAGTGGATTCCACAAAATTCTCATCTACTATTATACAGCATATTGAGTTACCTAAAGCAACCAAACATGTTTTATTTATGCTATTACAAAGAAACCACAAATCACTCAACGATGGGTTCCACAAACCCCTATTTCTTATTTTATTTCTTTGCAACCACAAAGTCCTATTATACATATGTAGAGCATCACATCACAGATCCTATAGTTCCATATATTACACCTATACATGTTCCTTGGCAGTATCACCAATTTATAACACCAGGTTCGGAGTAGGGAGATATCTACTACCATCCCTTGGATGAGATCATAGGATAGCCTTTTCCTTTCAAATATTCTAAAAATACAAAAAAAATAAAAAGCTCAAAAATCCAAAAATATTTAGAATTTTCATATCTTATTAGCTCCTTGACATCTATGTTGTTGTTTCAATGTTGGCAGATAACATATCATTTATTTCTATGTATACGCATATGTTTCATAAATATTTTGAGTGTGATACGAGCATACCCAAGCACATGATATATGCACATACGGATGTTGGGCCTTCCCTCTACTCATGTCATCAGTATGTTGGGGGAATCCTTATTCTTTGATCATGATAAACCCAAGTTACATTATTATATGATCATTTATCATTATCATGTTTGAGCTTATATACTTACACATGCATTTATCCATGCTTAGATCTTTCATAATGTACTTGATATGTTATGTACTTAACATTTTTTGCTATCACATATATCAAGGGACTAGTATGATATACTTATGTTGGTTGCTTATGATTACATGGTTTATTTTTTCACTTTTGTGAGTGTGTTCCTTGCTTGCTATTACCTTGTATTGTATTGTTTGTTCGAGCATTTGAATATGCTCCATTGCTTGCAACCTCATGCCTTTGTTTGCCTATTTTGACATTTGTATATGTCATAGTTTGATGTATGTGGATATTTGAATATGTCTTTCTATGTTTTTTGTACATTTGACTAAGTCATGTCCCTTCGATTGTGTGGTATTTGAACATGCCCATTGTATGTGGTCTCCTTAAATCATTGCTTTATATTTTGATTTTGAGTGCTCATGTGTGTGGTTGATTACTTGATTTCTTACTAAGATTCTACTATTACTATTTATGTGTTACCATGATATACATCATGCATCTTAAGAATTTATGTGATCACATACTATGTTTCTCATTGATATATCTACCTAGACATGCTACTCTTATATAACATGATCCATGCACAGATTATACATTTATATTATATTTTTGATGTAACTACCAATTTCTACTTCCCCTCATCTCAAAAGGGGGGCCTATTAGTAAGGGCATGTCATAGAGGCATGACTTCCACATTTTCATAGTTTTGTATTTCAATGGGGGTGTGCCATAAAGGCATGGCTTCCACACTTTCACAGTTTTAAATTATATTGGGGACATGTTATGGAAACATGTTCTCCACATTTACATCAATTTTCACATTATACAGATTCAATGAGGGCTTGTCATGGGAACATGTCCTCCACACTTTCAAAATATCAAATTGGCTAAATTTCATAGTTATATGATTCAGATACACATTTGTGGCAACATTCTATATGTTGATACTATTGTTATACCTAAGTTTCTACTTGAGACATATATGAGGTGCATATGCCATGCAAAAAAACAGCGTAAATTATAAAATCAAATCAACTTTCAAATTTCAAATACTACTATGAATTGTTATCATACACAGGATAGACTTTTATAGACTCTATTCAGCGAATCTACTACAGTAGTTGGTTCACCTTTTGGCAAGGTTGAGGTAATTAAATCACTCAATATTACCAATTTTATAAGTTAGACTTGATTAAATCTAACTTCTTTAGATTTATAGGATGGAGTGATTAAATCATCCACCCACACCAGATATAGTGTGATTTGATTGGATCACTCACACTTGCCAAATTATAACTATGATTGGGTTGCACGATTGAGATAAGCTCAATGGTCGTGGGGCAACTTACCTTTTTGCCAAGGTTGGGGGCATGGTGTCCTCAAATATATATATATATATATATATATATATATATATATATATATATATATATATATATATATATATATATATATGCACTTTCAGGGTTCCAATTTCTCCTAATCCCAGCTCCAAGGCTTCATAAGCAAGCATCTCTTCAAATCAAATTCACAAAAAGCAAGATAGTTTCATCGATACACAAGTGTACTCCTAACCTTGCCCTCTTTACTTTCAAGCATTGCAAATTCTTTAAATTCTAGATTATATGCACTAATTATATATTGTAACATGTTCTTAGTTGCAGGTCAGTCACCAGCAAAGCACTCAATTTAGACTCATGCAAAGAGAATGTGTGTTATACACACCTAGTTATGCATTTATTTATTTTTAAACTAGCAATTTCATTACTAAATTAAAGGTTGAGCAAATGTAGACACTAAATCTGAATTATATAGCACCTCAGTGTTGTACACTTAAAAAATACCTATCATGGTAGTACATTTTAGTTCTAAGACCTCATTGCTAAAGGGATCACGTTCACTATCTCTTTGTGCTTAAATTACTTATCTATTAGTCTGACCATTGTTCTTCTGATGACCAGGGCTTTTATACTGTGAAAAATGCTATAAACTTTATCATTATCTTTCTCTACCAGTTTTAAATCTGTAACTATTTTTTAGCTTCCTAAACACTTGCATCTAAGCCGGATGCCTACATCAACACAAGTGTCCCTTTTCAAACTAAGTTCCAGTGCCCAAAAGTCATCAAATTTGTAAATGAAATGTATTCTTATAATCAACCTAAGTGCTTTAGTGTAAGATATTTTCAAAAGGGATTGGTATATATACAAGATCGGCCCTCGTTCATTCCTCACCTAGAAAAGATTTAGCAAATATTGGGAACTCACAAAGAAACTTACCAGGAATACTCAATCAAGCATTCAAGTGAGAAAACCTTCCCTATTCATCCATATTTTCATATCAGGTATAGGAGTAGATTCTCCACAGATCTGAAGTATTGAAGGATCATCCCATGAGCCATATTTGCCAAGTTACAAGTTAGGTCATTATATGTACTTATCACACATTGCATCCTTATGCACACACAAGCCAACACGTAGAGGAGAACTACATAAGTATGAGATCCTCTTCAGAGTATTGGTTATTTAGGCAGTGCCCATTGATAGATGGGTCCTTAGGACAGCTCGACACTAAGTCCACTAACCCATTTTTCTCACAGTCACTCCAAGTGTGAGGAAGCTAGGGTTTTATCATTTGACAAAGAGATGTGTGCACAATCTAAAGACATCATAGGAAAGACGATAACAAACCTAGAAGGCTCCAGGGGATTGCATCTAAATCTACTCACTATTTTATACTAGACACCTATGTCCAACTTAGACACTAGCATCGATGCAACCATCCAGATCTAACGCAAGTGTCCCAAGGAACAGAATGCAAAATTTCAAAATTTGACAACTTTTTCAGGATCCTGATCCAATCCACTTCTAGCCTCTTTCAACCCAAATCTACATGTGTACAGTAAACTAGCAAAGTGCTCTTGTTTTCAATTTATTTCAATATCAATCAATAATTGGATATTCTATTTTGGGCATATCTTAGTATTTAAATCCAAAATATTGTTTCTCTGAGTTTCCAAATTAATTGGCCTGTTATAAATCTATTTATCACCATTGTGCTTATTCTTTTTTATAATCTTAACCCTATTGTACCCTTGTACTACACATCCAAATTTTAGGGTTAAACAATGATCTCATGTGAATAGTGCCATTGGATCTAGCATAGCTCTCATTTGTGTTCAGGAAGTATACCATCCTATATCTCATGATGTGTGCCCTTGATTATAGATCTCCACCTCTTTGTCTCATTTGCAAAAACCCACAAAATCAATCATTATTCATCAATATAGAATCAATATATCACTATCCTCTAGCATGACTATCTATAAGTCTAGAAAAATATAGTGAATAAATTATAAAGCAATGTTTATACCTGGTCATACACACTCACGAATGATTTTCTAGCCCTGGCAATCATTGAGGACCACATTATCCTTGTCCTTATCATCTATGTCCTTTTGACACGATCCAAAGACTACTACCCACCTCCGTCTCTTACCACCAAACTGGTGGCCCTCCCCTCTTGTATCTATAGTGTCTCACCATATCTTGTTCTAAAATATATGTGATATGAATACCACGAGGCAGTAAATACCCTTTGTCAGATCATCTTAGTATCCACTATATCCTCCATAGTTGAGGATCCTCTACCTATCCTACTTGAGCTAAGACAACTTCATTTTCCTTAGGGACATCTTGTACATGACTCCCTACATCTCCTCATCATGTTGCTAAAACCACCACCTCTACCCTTTGTCATTGTCCCCTCTCTCAACGCTGAGGAGAGCAACAACGTCTCAAACTATGCCATATAGTTGTGGCTCCTAGCCCCTGCTCCCCATGGCTCTCTATCATGCCTTGTCCTATATGGGGACAAGGCTAGTGGTGTTGCCTAGTGTATTAATCCAAATTGTCTAAGAACTGTATCACAAGAATGTAGCTCTATCCACTATGTATAGTGCCATGTTAGCTTGGTCAATTCCCGACCTCTCACTATCAATGACCATGTCGGACATGTATCGGAGTCCATGTGACAACATTCCTTTATACCATTGCCAAGGCCCCTGAGCCCATCTCCTGAATCGAGGAAATTGATCAACAATCTATAGTGTTACCCTTATTGGTTGGTACATCGGGAACCACTCATATATCTAATAATAAAATATCATTGGCTCTATCGGTAGGTGTCACCTAGCCAAAATGTTGTAAAAATCATGCACTAGAAGCACCCATATGCTAAAACCCTATGCATGCCCCGCTCTAAAGGTCCCTAACACATCACGATAGATAATAAGGGTACTCCATCTGATTTGTGCCACCATCAAGGCTAGAATCACCTTCTAGTTGTTCAGAATCAATAGTGCATAAACATTCTACAATCTAAGGATGTATGTATATGGGTGTGATACCAAATAAACCTCATGGGCCATCGAACCAAGGCTTGTCTCTCTACCACTTTGTCTATAATATCATTGATCATAGGCATCCCTAATATAAGATTACATCCTCTAGTTTGATGGCCACCTCTACAGTATCCCCATCCACCACCCATATGAAAGTGTTGCGTTAGTCTTCCATATATCCAAATATACAACAAACATCTTAGTATCGAATGGTACCCAACACATTTTCATGATACCACCAATCTTTAGACTAATCAACCAAGCCCTATCCTCATCTAATACCCTACCTAGCACATCAAGTAGCCAGAAGGCATCCACACTCTGCCACAATCGAACTCACCATTGCTTTTGTTAAATATGCCTAATTAGTCTCACATTAGACAAAAAACAACAAAAGTAAAAATAAAATAAAAAATACATGAACAAGTAGAAAAACAACTACATCATCCTCTCTAACTATATGTCATTGGCCCTAGGTTTGATCACTGTTTCATCGGCCATTATAGCAGTACATCATCAGCCATCTTATACTTATCCTACTACACTGGCCATTATAACAATATGCCAACCATTGTCTTAAACCTATCCTACATCAATCATTTTGACAATACATCACTGTCAATCTAATGATTTCCTACATCAGCGAATTGTGCCTTACCACATCGACCATATCCTAGAAATCTACTTCATCAACCATCTAATGGAACATCATTGGCTATGTTTCAATTTCCAATCTACAAAACATCACCAACCAAGCCAACGATGTTATGCATTCACACCACCCTATTTATTGCTTCTAAAATTCATTTGTTTTTTGGTTCAACATTCCAAAATAAACCCATTACCTGTCCTATTTTTTGTTTAATTTAACACCTTTTAGGGCAATTCTACTAGACATACTTTCCTTGGCATCCATTTTTTCTAAACTAACCTATCTACCCATCTCGAAATTTGATGCAACCTACCTTGATGATCATTGTGACAGGTTCCACACATCCTCCTCTATGTCCGTCTCTAGGTCCCCTAGCCATCACCTCTTTCCGCATTAGAAATGGTTACCCAAAGCTTTCAGATTCTCAAAATCTAAAAATAGAAATGATCAAATGAATACATTTGACCCCTATTTATAGGTTTTCGAATTAAAACTACAATTTTCAAAATTTTCAAAAATTATCTCTCAGCATTTGTATTTTCCTATCAATGAACCGACAGCAGCACTAGAATCCTTTCACAAGCAAATTTATGATACCAACAAAATATTTTTTCAAAAAAAAACATTTCTCTTTTCTTCAACCCTGTTGGATCCATCTCAGCACGAGTTTGGCACCTTACATCAACGTTTTATGCATTTAGCAAGCAAACATAGTCAATACCATTCTTAAATGTCATGCTTGAATATCTAATAGTTTTTTGCAAACTAGAAGTCTAGGATACTATAGGCACACAATATCTTAAAATTAGCTTTCCAACACTCGGAAAAAGTGGATGCTTTATAAAAGTGTTTCCTATTTTGTACACCCTATAAACAGCGTTGTAGCTTACTGAAATTTTATACACAAATTCTAACGAGTACACTATAACATGTTATCCTTGCATTATGTATCATATGCATGTATTCTGTTATTTGCCATCAATTTATGCAGTATGGTTTTATTTAATAGAGAACTATATAAATCATTATATTATTATTATTTTCAATTATGTATATTTCGTTATTCAATGAGTGCAAATCATAATGCAAAAGGCAATATCAAAATCTTTCTCTCAAATTTGTTTTCGAAGAATTCTCACATGACAATAGCCCATTGTTCTTGAAGCATTTATCACAAAACAGCAGTCCATGTTGGCAATCAGATAAGTAATAGAACTCTATAATATCATTGTTCCATCAAATATAAAATCCATAGTTGTCAAAGACCAACAAACTTGTGAATAGGGTACATGCATTTTTTAGCTGCAAATGAAACCAAGCATTCAAAAAGCAGAAAATATTATACGAAAGGTAATTTATTAAACCTGCTATTAAAAAAATTCAAACTCAAAACAAAATTCCAAAATGTTAAAGCTTGATAAGCATTACAATCCCCTTAGGCATTGTACCAAAAAAACTGGCTCGATCTTCTCTTAACCCAGTTTAAATGCACCAAGTTATCAGAGAGAATCACATAACTCAATTACTTGTATGAGTATGTGTGTGTGTGTGTATATAAAAGAATATGACCAAATATTTGGTCTAAGGATTAATATAACAAAGCCACATGCTATAATCACAAAAGCATAACTAGCGTCACCTAAAGGTGTTTGTGATTTGTTGATAGGTATAGAAATTTGAATTTACAAATACCAATAAAAGTAATGCCATTCAAGGTAACCCCTCCAAACATCTTTGTAAAGTAAATCAAGAAATTCATTAAGGAATTAATACACCATGTACACTGAATCTGCATCGTTTAGATGACTGAACTTTGCCCGCAGTAACACAAGGTTTCAAGGTCACAAGGACATTTTATGCACAACGCATTCCCAATTCAAGTAACCTGAATACTTGACCCCAATTTTCAGTAACAAATGATTTGTTCTCACTCATCAAATTCTGATGATTTGTTTGCATTACCATTAGTGGCATCACTTTCATGGGTCCCAGAAGCACTGGCAGAAGTTACTTTGCATTGAGAAGGTTGTTGCACTTCGATTCTTTTCTTTTCTTTCAGAACTACTTGCCTTGGCATCACCTCAATAATAAAATTCCCTCCATTCCAAACTGCAGCTGAAACCTTCAATATTTCAAAGGCAACATGCATCTTATAGGACTTGAAAATTGGAACAGTAAGTGCCATCGTTGCAATAGTAAATGCAGCTTGGAACACAGCATACATGACAACGCGGTTTTGATCACCAAGAAAACCACTTAGTCGCCACCAGACATTATTAGCTTTTTGAGCCTTCTTTGAAAGCTCCCTGTAATAACAAATCAAAAGAATGAGAACTAAACAATAACCACCAAAAGTAAAATCTATTACTGCCATAATATTTCATTTTCACTTATGAATTTATTAGTGGTATTTAGACTGTAAAACATCCAAATACAATGAAGAGATTTACCTGAAAGATGTCATCACTTCTGGGTCCTTTACCAATCGCTGGTGCCGTAAGACATTGACAATTAGAATATACAATACTTGCCATACACCATAGGCTATAAGAGGAACAAAGAATAGCCATGTCCACAGTGAAACTTCATCATCAACAGTAGGCCACGGGAGTCCAGGCCCAGTTGTTTGATGTGCATCAACTAAAAATATACTTGGACTCCTCCACCGTATAACAAAAAATACGGTACCTGAAAAAAGGCATCTGAAAAATGAACCGCTGGGAAACATCATAGATGGTAACAAGTCAAATAAAAAACTAAAGAAAAAAACTAAGAAAAACTACTTATTCCACTGTTGACATAAATCCGAAGAACCAGACTCTTTTAGTAGAGAATATGGAACCACAGCACAAGATGGGCTACATTTTAGAAAGACAATGCACATTTTAAACAATTACATTACAATGTAAGTTTGCAATGACTCATTTTCCGTTAGTTTCCACTAGAGTAATTTGAAGTGCTGATTCTGATCCCTGAAAGAAAACATTATTTTTGCACAACCTCAGGTTAGATAGGGCAACTTCAGGTCATTACCAGAGTAGCCTGTGTATATGGATGGGTCTATTCGATGGATGTGGTACCCCAATCTCACCGGAACCGGATTATTTTTGGTTCAAGAACCACCCCCATGCTATGGCCAAGAAGTATTATTTCTGAATAGGCGTAAGAAAATAAGACAAGAAAAAGAGTACATTTACGTCAGGTCTTTGGAGGAACCTTGGATCTCAAAACATAGATTCTATTGTTGTATACAAATTTAGAACTTAAACTACAACTAGAATTTCAATGGAGAAAAAACAAGTTATTACAATGGTCGACATTTGTATTAAGGGTGCCTCTTTCCAAAAATATTTTATCATGGATCTCAATGCCACTGTGGTACATTCAGGCGGCTGCATAAGCATCTTTCATGTTTATGCCAACAACTAAACAATATTAATTTGTTCATGATAGGCCAGCAAGACAAGAGGGAAGAAAAATACAATCATGTTGAGTCAGTAAAGGGACCGAGGTCTCAAAAAGTGAAAGCTGATGTTATAATAAAATTGGTTCTTGTAAAACATACAAATACCATTATGATGTAAAAAACAATAAGTCGTTAACATGGCAGACTTTCACCATAGTATTCATGAAAAAGACAGCCTTAATACAAATAGGTAAAAAGACAATTCTTACCACAAAGGAGACAAATATGTGTCTTGGTCCAAGGCAAGCAGAAATTAAAGAGTCTAACATTCATATTTCACAATAGAGCTGGCAGGGAAGTGATGTACATTGTGGTTTCCAGAAAAACATCTATGCCAGGGACATGAGCTTCACTACTATTTAGCGTAAACAGAAAATCAAGGCAGCCTAGTGGAAGACTATATTCATGTTGAGTCCTTGATAGGGCCTTGGTTCTCAAAAACAGAGAACCTAAGAACTACAAATAATTTAGTACTTTGTCTATAGCTAAAATTACAATAGGAGAACCAGTAAATTAGTGTCATGGTAGAATGCCAACATAATTGGTATCTGTAAAAGAAGAGGCCCTGACAGAAAGTTCTTAACATCTCTCGATTTGGGGTTAAATAGGTATCAAGCAGACTCACAGGATTCACCGTTATATGGCCCAAATCAATTTCAGTAAAAAAGAGTTGGATCCAATTAATAATTTTACACAAATAATCTGATGTTAAATTTTCTTAACCTTATGGAACGTGGAATCTTTAAGTCTTCAATTAATAAATTTCAAAAGTCAGCGAATATGCTAATACATGGAAAAATCAGCAAATAAAAAACCTAAAAATATTCAAAGTTTCAAAAAACAAAAATCTTTTCATGACAAACATATGTTAACAATACCAAGAAACGAGAAACCGCAATGGCAACAGAAACGTGAATGAAGGTGAAGTGGTTGTGCATAAGAAACTTGTATTGGCTTTTTTAGTGATCTTGTGTGTGTGTGTGTGTGTGTGTGTACAATACAAGATCACTAAAAAAGCCAAAGGTATGGAAAATTATATCATATTATGTAAAGCGTTCCCCCCTTGTCAAAGAATATGAAAGTGGATCGATAAGCCATTCCTCCCAATATAGTTTTACATGAATTATTAGCTACGATATATTAGCAAAATTTAGGTTGAATAGGTTAATACAATTTTCATTTTCCGTCTCTAAAAAACAGCAAGGACAAGGGAGACAAGCAAAATTTGAGGGAATTGATTTAAATAAACCAATGCACAGCACAAAATGATTAAACATAAATTCAGCCCAAACGTCAAAGTGCAACAAAAAATTGCAGAAATCACCCGCAATGCTCTGTTTGGGACTATTCAAACCCTAAACGCAAACAACCCCAGTTGAAACGTTGCCATTGCCACAGCAACTGTTGTCACTGGATAAGAAACGCCATGGGAAGCCTCAAAACTGCTGTTTACAATGCATTTAAACATGCAACGGAGCTCCCCTGTCATGTTTCTGGTAAGATTTTGACAACCCAATTTTATAGATAACATTTCAGCATGTATTAAATTGCCAGACATTTATATTAAGACTTGCATCATATTAAAATGACATTTTCCTATTAATGCATGTTATTAAGTATAATTTGATACCTATGAAGTGGGTTTTTCATAGAATTAGAAATACCTTTTTTTCTGAAAAAATTTAACATCCTACAATTTTATTTGTCCAGATTTTTCTAAAGATTTTACCAGTATTTTTTGGGTGTGAGCTGCACTCTCCCTTTTTCAGTAAGTTGTTGCAAAGCTCAAGCTATGTAATATGGATATCAAGGTGAACATATGATGTAGTTACTTAAGACTTGGGGACGGAGAGACGAGGTTTTTCTGCGACAGCAAAATATTTCCCAGATTTTGGAGATGATGGGGGAACAAGCTATTTAAATAATATGTAAAAAATAGTATTTAAATATTTTAAAATCATTCAATGAAATTTAGGCCTTTAAAGTTTATTTAATGTTTTTCAAGGTACTTTCAGGATTAGGGTTCAATGTTTTTGTAACAATAACAACTATTTTTTTGAAGAGGGAGGGGGGCAGGGGAGTGGAGGGTGTTCAGTTTTAACATAGAAATGAAAAAAAATAAAAAAATAAAAATATTGGGGACGTCCGCTCCAAGTCCCCAAGTCTATAAAATGTCCAGTACATCACGAAAACTTACGGGATGTGTCCCCACATAACACTATTGATGTTCACAATTGGATTTCACTAGAAATTAAACCACAAACATATAGCCTAGATACTTGGAAAAGCATTACCCATGTGGAGGCTATGGCTCATTTGTACAGTGTGAGTGGCCTTGATGATGAAGGCATATGCACTCCATAGAGGAGACACAAGTTCAAATCTAAAGAGGGTGGGGTATGTACACCTCGTTACACAATATATAAGGTAAATGAAAAGTAATCCCCTTGTGGACTTCGATAAGGGGGTATCATAAGCCAAACTGGTGTCTCGCTTGGCAGTGATCTTAAAAACTACCTTTACCTTTTACCTTTTAATACTGTGTAAACAAGGGCGTTCCTGTAGTATACATACCCATAACCAACGAGTACTCACCAAGGGGAAATTTTGAATAACTGGAGAGTCTCCGACAGGGGTGGTCAAATAACTAGGAATAACCGACAAAGGCAAAAAATACTTATATTTATCAAAAAAACATAAATGTTATAGAAATTACAATTGCATAATGCCATAATGTATCAAATGAGTCTATAAAATGTGAGGAAAGTGTTTTCTATTAGATTTAAAGACAAATAAAGTACAAAATCGCATAATTATGCGAATACAACAAGAATCTACAAGCTTGCAGGCTCGGGTACTCGTAATAATTGCGAGTACACGATGAGTACTCACATGCAATCCTATAGACAACAATCTATAGGCTTGCAAGCGAGTAATTGTCGAGTACTTGCTGAGTACTCACAATAATTGCGAGTACCCAGTGAGTACTCGCTGAGTGCTCGCCTACAGTTAAAAACCGATGATCAAAAAAAATATGGCAAGTTTGAGCAACGGTTATTCATTTCAAGGTTTTTCTAGCGAGTGCCCGAGTAATCGATGAGTACTGGCCGGTTATGCAATCTGTGGGTGTTACAATAACCTGCCCCTCATCCAAAAAAGAAACACATACAATGGATGTATTAATTGGTTAGCACAGATGCATTTCTACTCTAACACTAAGGGTGTGCAACGATTTACTTATATAGTGATGCGTTGTACTAAAAACCCATACCATTACGCAAGGTATTTTGATCGTCATCAAACTTTCAACTAGAATATCACCCCTCTAATTAGCTACGAGCTCTTTTTGACGATCACTAATGATTCAATACCCCCATATAAGGTAAAGGTAGTTTTTAGGTCACCTCCAAGACCAATTTGATGTATGATACTCCCCTTGTAGAAGCCAACAAGGGGATTTTTTTTTTTTCCCATTAAACTTATATATTGTTCATACTCAGGATGTGTATCCTTAACCCCTCTGAATTAGAACCTATGCTTCCTCCATGGAGTACACAAGACTTCATCATTTAGAAAGTGGCTCACTTCGTGCCGTCCACACACTTTATCATAACAACAAAAAATATAGAAGTATGGCATGCCTCTTCTTCAAGAGACATTAAAGTGGACTAGTGGGAAATTTAATATGAAATATCCACCAAATCATTAAGAATAAGCCAACAAATAAATATAAGGCAATGGATGCACTAACCCAAGGCTAAGGCTCACCAACGTGCACCCTAGGCTCTATCAACATCACCCTTGTGAAATCTGCGTCATGAAGACATATTTTTCAGAGGGCAGCACTATCGTCGCATCAATGCATCAAGTGACTCATTCTTGTCTGTTATGAAAATTGAACTAGATGAATATTGATGTAAATGTGTAAATGAATACACACAAATGTAATGCATTCTCTCTTGCGACATGGGAATAGCCTCACAATTCTACTCTAAGTTAAGGCATATTGATATGGCTATAGGAATACACACAAATATAATGCATTCTCTATTGCAACATGGGAATAGCCTCACAATTCTACTAGGAGTTAAGGCATATTGATATTCATAGCCATATTCTTGTCAATCATAACATCAAGGTGGAGCACCATTTATGATTGTGAAAGAGCATTTACCCTACATCTGTCTTATGAATGTGTTTGTATCCTTATTTCTTAGTGTTTGTAATTCTATACATTCAATTAACACCATAACTCTAAAGTCCCTCAAATTTGGACTTGTCTTCCATGCCACCAAATCTGTTACTATAGAAACATCTAAACACCCACTTGGAAAAATCTTTGTACAAGCACAAACCAAGATATGTTTCAGATTATTTTCTAATTAGGAGGAAAAATATTTTTGAATCCCCTTAAAAGCCTCGAAAGATTATGTGGTACAACAACAAGAACCCAAATAGATATCAAATAGAAGCAAGGTGGGAAGTAGTGTGAGTCCCACAGAGAGAGTGAATGACATGAGCTTGAGTCTTTAATTGCACAGATGGAATAGTTCGCGCTAGAACAAGGTCATGAATTTGAATCCCACCAAAACACCCAGTCTGTTTGGAACACAACTAACCATATAATCCACCAATTGGTGTATCGAAAGAAAAATAGCACGTGTTTCATACCACATGTTTTGTCAAGAACAACCACTCCATGTAATCATCAATAGTAGTGTGTCAAAAGAACATGATCACGTGGGATGCAATGATGCATCTCAACTTGACCACTAGATCACACTCACAACCATATTCCCTTGGACGGCTTCATAAAGGCTAAGAGCTGGAGCTAACACACTAATGGATCTTCAAGTAGGCCATTGACTAGATGCGTGACCAAGTCACCTCCAACATAGCACCTCTTGAAATTTGTGACATGCTACTTGGACGGTTTTATATCTATGGCCAAGATGGATTGTACAATGGCAAGCCATAACATTAGTCTAACAAGATCAATACTAAAGCTAACACACTAGTGGATCTTCAAGTAGGCCATTGACTAGATGCGTGACCAAGTCACCACCAACATAGCACCTCTTGAAATTTGTGACATGCTACTTGGACAGTTGTATATCTATGGCCAAGATGGACTGTACAATGGCAAGCCATAACATTAGTTTAACAAGATCAATACTAACATTCCCCATATATACCCATGTTACTGTGGTATTTGCAATGGGGTGAAAGATATCTCACATGTGCAAATGTTTTTATTTTTGATAGTTTAACCAAAATCATTTGCACGCTCAACATTGAAGACTCAATCTCTAGCCGTGTGACCTTTGCAACGCTCCAAAAAAAAGAAGTATGACAAAGTCCTACAATGGTATGTCAATGCCTTTCCGGATCCCAAAGGCATTTGAACACACTACCAAGTTCAGCATTAAATGTATATCATCCATAGATCTCCACTTTTGAATTCTCTCTATCTCATATCTTTTTGATTGAATGATGAGATGCAAAAACATATTCAAGACCTCCTATACTACAAAAAGATGAAGCCTAACACGTCTCCTTGTGGTAATCCTATTGCCCAAGATCCAAATAAATATGCCTACTAGAATTTAGGCATAAATTATCGCACATTCAACAAGATCCATGTCAAAAAAAAAAAGGTGTCCACTACCACACATTGACAACCTTTTCAATCAGCGCTAAGGCACACAACATTTCACGAAACTTAAAATCTGGTTATTGTCACGTACACATGTGCGCTAAGAACATGCCAAAAAAAACATCAAAACAAAAGAGGGCTTGTAAAAGTGGCTAGTCATGCTCTTTGGCATAACCAACATGCTAGCAACTTGTGTCTAATGAACAAAATACACAAGCCCATTACCAATTCTTTTGTCACTATGTATCTAAATGATATTCTCATCGACAACAAAACATGGGAACAATCTCAATCAAGGCGGTGATTTTGTGATATTTTTCTACTTGATTTTTCCCGCCATTGATTTTATTTTTTCCATGGAAACCTCAAAGTATTTTCAACCTTATTTCCTTGATTTCACTTCAACGGGTCATGAGTGTCAATTCTTCTCCTAATAGTAAATTTGCAGAGAGGATTTGCTTTGCCAATTTGTCTACTCATGTCTTCTTCCTCTACAAAAGCAAGCATAAGTATAAATTCTAGGAGGTATCTCTGACACCAACCTCAAACATATTGATTTGCAAGATTTACAAACTAGGTTCTAGAATAGAGAAGGATCTCTCTAAGCCACTTGACTTATGACAGCGGACTATTGCAAGCGACATGACTTCTATTTTTAATTCAATGCCCAATGCTTTTCATTGCTTGAACAAACTACAACCCAAAAACAAGACTGGTTCAGACTCTGAATGGTGGAATCATGGCATGACTAAATCATGAATTCATTGACAATATTCTCAACATCTGGAATTTGAAGAGGAATATGTTGTAACACTTGATGAGTGTCAGGGTTATTGGGCCCAGAACCCTACTCTGCATCTCAATGCAAACGATTTGGCATGGTTAAGAACGAGGAGACAAGGCATTTTTTGAAGACTCTTTTAGGATTTATTTCTTTTGAGTTAGTAGATAATATCACTTTGCTCAACCATTCCCTTGGGAGTGAAGCAGCTCATGAATGTCTCCCATGGAAGTATCAAATAATGGTAATTCTTTGTGAACAAAAGCAACATATAGAGTGGGCTGCTTTAATTAGTGATGCCATTCACAAACAACTTTGTGAATTGGAGACTGCAAAGTGTTCCACATGACTTCGTATTTGGTGCATATAGTTGCCAGAAGAATATTTATCTTTGGATTGACAAAGGACATAAACATGTCTACAACTTATAGAGCCTATCAAATCTATCCACAACTCGAGATGAAGGAAGACACAAATAAATTCAAGCCTATAAACAATGTTTTGAAATACTATGTAATCACATCTTTTGAAGGGGGTTTTGAATAAAGTATTTTTGAGGCCACAAATTAGGTTGTACCTACATGGGATTGTTGGTTTATTCATTTCCCCACTTTTTTTCATTTATCCTTATATATAGGCTTCAGTGGTCACCCTTAGAGGCTCCTTCACTATGTTAGCAACAAGATCTTGTTGATGGAATTCTGCAGAAAAATTGTTTTCGTTTATCAGTTTCTCTCTTCTAAACATAAAAGCATGTATCGATGAAAGAAATATTGTCACACCTAAATAGTTGGAGAAAGATTGCGAAGTCTTGGGGAGAAAATACAACAAAGTGACTCTAGAACAAATCATCATCATCAATTTTAAATGTAGCCAATTCCCAATGGAGTGATCTATGATGGCAATAACTTACAATTGGCTATTTATCTCCAAAGAAAGATCTTTCTCAACCCTCTCCCAAAGATCAATCGATTAGAGCCTAAAAAAACTTCACTTACTGTGAGAACTCGAACTGTGGTTGATTGCACATTGCTTTGGTTGGGTCGGAGAATTAAAAAATGTATGAAGAACGCTTTTGGAGGGTCATCAAAAGGACATAGGTCCACATCAAAACATTTTTCCTATGCTCAAAAAAAACCAATGAAGGACAAATTGCCTCAACAACAGTCAAGCCTACTTCAGTATCTCCCACAACGGGTAGGAGTAATAATGAAAATCTTAACCAATGCAAAAAGCATGATGTTATTTGTGAGTAGAGTTAAACACTCTAGAAAAATCAAAATACCTATCAAATCACTAAAAGGTTTGAAGGTGCCTCCCCCATCTCCTCATACTAAGATTCCACCTCCTCCATCTCCTAAAGGTTTCAATAATGTTGAATTGACTAATAATACAACCCCACAATTTCTTCCTTATGACCATATTCAAAGTCAAGTGTCTAGTGCCACTCCTCCAACCCGATCATCTAGTTTTGCTCATCAAACACCATTATCTATTGCGAACGTTGGTCCGCCAAATAAAAACGTCCAAAACTCAAGTCTCCTGTCCACATACACAACAATCTCCTCCCAAGCAGGTTGATTGTAATGTCCCCTTTTTCGAAATTAGAACAATATTATTACTAACATAAAAAGTATTTTTAAATATTTAAAATAAAGTAATAATAGTCTAATATGCTTGTGACTTAAGAAGGGGACCTTTTATCGATAAGATGTGGGTGAGTTGGTAAAGTGACTTGGTTGTTTCAAGCACCACCTAGATTCAAATCTCAGTTTGGTATTGGAGGCCGGATGTGGCTGATTGTTAAGTATTTATGGGTTGGTTGTGGCCAATCGTTGTTATTCTTGGGCCAGTAGTGTCTGATCGTTGATATTCTTGGGCTAGTTGTGGTCGATCATTAGTATTATTGGGTCGGTTGTGAGCGTTGATGGTATTCTCAGGACAGTTGTTGTCGTTCATTGGTATTCTCTTGGGGATCTGGGCCCCCATTTGTGTTCCAAACCCGATGGAGCTCCAGTCAAAAGCGAATGGGACAGGGACCCCTCAACCCTAAGCACTGATCTAAAAAAAGAAGGGGACCTTTTAAGGGTCATGGGCTTATTCAACCCTTAAGTGGAATTAAAAGAAAAAGTATTTTTAAATATTTATATTTTCCCGCCAAGTGGAGCACCCCACTTGAGGAAAGGTATTTAAGGAGGATGAGAGATCATTTGAAAATGATATGTTATGTTGGCAAATTGAATGTATGAGTCTAAACACAAAAAGCTTAACTCACACCTTGAAGACAAAAACCTTCAAAGGTCAAGAGGAATTAGAAATGAAACCCTCTAAATCTGAACTAGGGCAGCTTCATTCAGAGGCTATAATTGAGCTCAAATATTCAGAAAATTCAGAAATAACCCTTGGGAAGGGTGGTGACTTGCTTGTAGGAGTGGCGACTTGCCTTGTGAGGGTGGTGACTTGGTGGGAGAGGTTGGTGCCTTGGTTTGTGAGCCATCTTGGGTAGATTTCATCATATCCAATTGAAGACCCCTTGTTTCAAGGGTTGTGGGGAGTTTGGAAGGTTTGAAGACCCCTTTCTAGGGTTGCATGGAATTGTTGCAAGAAATTCTATATTTTCAGCTAGGGTGACTTGTTTCAAGGGCTGATTTTGAGGGTTTAATAGGCTATTTCAAGCCTATAACATTTTTTGGAATTTTTTATAATTATTCTAATATTTATCACTATTGTTTTATTATATTTTCCAGCACCTTTATTGAGAAAAAATCGCCAAAAAGTTATGTTTCTTGTAACTTTTTGCATGTTTGGTGCCGATGTGGCTAAGTTTGATCGATGATTTGATACTATAAAATCCATTACAACATTAAGTAATTTTCTACTCGGGTTTCATCATTTAATTATGCAATTTATGAGGTTTTGGCAACTAGGGGTTGCAAGGAAAATTCAAAAAAATATCTTCTTTGGTTAGGGTTTGTTGCAAATTTCAAATTCAGGGGTTTTGTCTAATTTGGGGACATTACAGTGGTATCAAAGCCATTTTCTGAACAATTGTGGGTAGCACATTGTTTGCAGACTCTTCTTCATGCAGGGCAATGACAGAAAGATGAAGACAACACTGGAAGCCATGGAAAAGATGTCACAAGCTATGCAAGAATCTCAAAGGGAACTAAGGGCAATGGGTCCCAAAGCATGGATGAAGTTTGTAGGGTTAAGCCCTAGACCTCCAGAAAAGAAAATGGAAAAGACAAGGTCTAAATTCTAAAACCATACAAAGGAGCAACGGAATGAGGAAGCCAAAGAAGAAATCTTGGAAAAGGAAATGCCATTGGTTGATTGCCCTAAGAGTTCGGCAGAAAAGACGAGCATAAATGACATTTGAGGCAGAATTCAATGATCCACCATCAACAACAAAATGGATGCTAGGGTTGAAAAGAAATCAGCTACCTTGCAAGCAAGCACAAAAGATGTGATAAAGACCCAAAGGAGGTGTGATGATTGGCTAAGAAGAGCAAAAGAGGCAAAGTTGATAGCCATTCAAGTAAAACAACACCTAAAGGAATTCAAAAAGAAGGTTAAGCAACTTGAGTCTTCAGTTTCTAAGGGTAAAATTGTCTTTTAAACAACAAAAAACTAGTATTTCAAAGTCCTTTGGACAGCAAAGGGACAACACTTTGGCGGAGCCCAGGGCTATAATTTTCGAACAGCAAAAATCAGTCAGCTTGGGGCAGAAAAATGACCCCTATCAACAGGGTTTGGGGCAGCAAAAGGAGCTGCCAAAGATAATTAAAAATGAAGAAAAACCAGTTTTGCAAGAAGTTTGTGAGAGGGAATTCTAGGAAGACTTTGTTGTGAGGCATACTCATGAGAAAAGTACCTCACTAGCTTCTTATGAAGGCCTTCAACTTGCTGGGATTTTCAGACCAGCATCTAAAGGTAAGCAGTTTGATTATCTTCGTAGTAAGGATTTATTGTATCACCATCATACTATGTCCTTACAATATTTTGATCGTCATAAGGATCAAGCTAACAATGAGGATAACATAAGGGGCACTAAATGGAGGAAGGAATTTCTCCAACAAGACTCAACGATTGGGAGTTGCAAATTTCCAATATTGATGTGGGATCCAGGTGAAAAGTACAGGCTTAGTGTTGCTGTCATACAAATTCTGAGTTCGCTTGCACCCATACAAGTGGGTTGGCAAGCCCTTTCAGTCATGGAAAGGGGCAATATCCGGTTGGTGATTGTGGGGAAATAATTCTCAGTCTTCCTTGAAATGTTTTTAGTCACTACAATGCTCCCAATTCATATTTTTGCACGAAAGTTTCAACTATGCAGTTGTTCCATTTTCAGGTTTCTAACCTTGGCAAAATCAGATTATAAATTGTTATTTTCAAACTTGAATAACTGCAAACTTGATCATTTTAAGGCCATTGAATCACTGGAAAATGTTGGTGAATGGTTCCGGCTGAAGGAGATGAAGACTTCAACCGCTGAAGGAGATGAAGACTTCAACCAACATAGTTCACAATGGGGTGGAGAATTAGGGAATTCATGACCATCCTAAGTTGTTTCCAGCTTGCATACAAACTGATTGGTGCCCTTCCTTGGAAGGAATGGCGTACAATATGACCAATAAAGATCATCTCACAAACGTAGGTGCACAAGTGATGATTGAATTGTTTTTTGAACCGCCAATAGACATCCTAGTTAATAGGGTTGAGAGCTATGCTTGCTAATTCGAATTGTTCCATCTATCCGATAAGTGGCTAGAACTTGAGAGTTGCACGGAAATTTTCAGACCATGGGAAGAGGCTGCAAATTCTAATTGGAACAGCCATACAACATGTGGGAATTCAGTCCATCTCAAGTGTGGTAAGAACCACAAGTCTTGCAAGTTTGGTTTGTGCTATGAATTCTGAAAATTTTGTGCTGGGACAGCGGTACATAGATAGATATGTTCAGTCCCTCTTAAAGATGCAGGCTTTGAAAGGAACATTTCCGAATTCTAAGATAGAAGATAGGGAGGAGGTCACAAACCCTCTTTATCTTTCAAGGGAAAAGGAGCAAGTTAAAGGCAGCTCAAGGGATAAAAATGTTTCTAGATTGTTGTGCACTCATATGTCATCTAGGATGAATGATCGTAAGGGGCAGCATATGTACGAAAATGAACAAGTAGAAAGATTTATTTCCTTGTGTACATCTTGGCAAGGCTGCCTTCATCATGGACAACCAAGGAAAGGTTTGGTTTCAATTATGTTCAGAGTTATATTGTTCAAAAAAATTTATAACCCATGCCATAGGCTTGAAAAAAGATCCATGAGGGTTATGGGAGTTGTAATGAATGCCCAAGCACCCCAATGAATGAGGACTACTCAGAAATGGGGTGGAGCATGGGCTGGAAATGGAGTTTCCGTCAAGTGAGGGTGGAAGGTTTCACCAAGGAAGGAGTGTGGTAACCCTCTAAAGCCCATGGATGGCTGAGAATGGGAAGAAATGTCATGAAGGGCAGCAGCTGTACCTATTTTTGCCATGCTGCCCACAACAGTACCAGCTCTTTGAGTATGAGCTTGAGTGTCATCAAGCTCACTTTGAAGGCATATAGCGAAGGGAAACTTCAAAGGAGTAAGTTGTCAAGAATCCTCATAACTAAGGATGATAAGAAGGCTGTTATGCATGATTACAGCCAACTAATCACCAGTTACATGACTATATATGTCATTTATTTTGCATATTTGAATGGTTATTTGTTAAGTGGAAATGAGGAGTTGATTTCAGTCATGTTGGGAGTGGTCCCAGCCCATGGAATAGGTACAATTCTGAATTTAGGGATAAGTTTGGAACATAATGGCAGTTATTCTATGCTTGGTGCTATTTGGCACAGCCTAGGCAGCCCCTTAATGCCTTCTAGGGCGAGCATGAACATGTTTCCGGCCACCAATTGGGAAGAGAGAGTGGTTAAGGTTGCAAGCAAAAGAAGAGACCTAGCTATCCTATCTATAAGGCATGATGAAGTGATTGTAAAAGTGTTGTTAAACACTTGTTTTCTTTAATGAGTTGGTTCCATGTGCAGGTTCAAGTACAAAAAGGAAAGAGCAGCTAAGTTTGTTTCGCACCCAAACAAATAATGGGGCATATGAAGTTACAATTGAAGATGAAGAGGACAAAATTAAGATAGCACCCATTAGATGATGTTCTTCCACCTTCGTTGACAAGGATGGGATGAAAAGTTGGCATGATTTTTGCATAGAGGAGTATGCAAGAGAAGAAATTACTATTGTTGTTTTCAAAGGTGAAATGAAGAGGGTGGAATTGTGTCAGCAGCTGATCTCCACTCCAAAGAAGCTCCTAAAACCCATGAGTTGCCAACATACTGTTGACGAAGTGGATTGCACCCTGAACAGGAGGCCGAGCTCCTGCCTTCCACACGCAACAATGGAAACTCCCCTCTTGCCTGTGGGCCTGGCAAAACTGGGGAGAGAGTCTCTAGATAAGGGCTAGCTCCCTTTGATGTATCTTTTAGGTCTTGGATTCCTACTGCTAACAAATAAATGGAAAAAGGGGGGGTTGAAAAGGGAGAAGGATGCTGAAAACAGAACCTAAACCTAAACTAAAAAGGTGATACACCAAAAAAAATTATTCACTCAGCCCGAACATACGCTCTTCACCAAAAACAAGCTCCCATACACTTCATTTGACACGAGAAATCCTTCTGCATCAGTGAGCTAGGGGTCCGTCGATATACAGAGAGGAAGAACTACCAGAGGCGTCCTGAGACACACTTTGGCAGCGTGTTCACAGGCACCTATACTCCTCTAGGGACACTTCTGGCAGACCTGCAAAAAAAAAGCTCACAAGGCACTAGACATGCTGAAATCGTTTTGTGAAAGCATAAAAGAAAATGACTTCACACAAAACAAAAACATAGTTGAGTACAAGTTCAGAATGGAGGTAAAAATGCTATGTCTCGATTCAAGGTAAAATCCAGCAGAGTTCTGCCTTACAAACCCAGAGATTTTTTGGGCAAAGCTTTGCCTTCCGGGCTAAGAAGATCATTTTCAAAATGAGAAGTTTACAATATATAGAAAGAGAAGAAGTAAAGGCACCCCTTTGAAAAAGACTTTGGCGCCCTTTTACACACTGTCCCATGTGCGTTGAGAGCATTGAGAAGAGGAAGTCATTGTTGTTGATATCATCCTTCTAGAAGAGACCTGCTAGAACCATGCTGTGTAATCGCCGGTCTTGACTTTGGCGTTCAAACATTAATGTGAAAGCATGGGCCGCGCCTCTTTTTCTGCAAACAAGACTGCTCCTTTAAGATATTCACGTGGTTTGTCTGCTCATAAATGCGAAGGGGAGAAAACAGGGCACGCCGTTTACTGTTTGCGCTCCTTGATGACCACTTGGAGGACATTGTGTCAACCGCTAGAATAACTCACCTCTCCTTTGCCACCTGGGTTGTTTTGTCCATTCCTGGCTTTGTCTTTTCTGTCTCCTTCGACCCTCGGTGCTATCTTCTTGGCGGGTCGCTGAGTTCACTCGCGGTCTGTCCTTAAGCTTTTCAAAATCAACGGCTATTTCACCGCCTTAAATTTGACGTCTATGCACCCATCACTGGGCGTTTGAACCTCCAACGGCTAGTTCGCCGTGCTTGATTTTGACGTCTTCGGGCCCATCACCCCTTGGAATTTCCTCGGCATTTTCCTTTCCTTCGGCTTTTCTCTGGTCGGGCTTTTGTTTCGGCCATTTTCCCACAGACAAAATGTCCGCAAGAATTGTCTAGCTTGCTTCCTTTCCTTCGGAGTTTTCTCTCGAGCTTTTCTCCCGCGGCTTTTCCTAAATTTCTTCGGACTTTTTGTCCGAAAGAATTCCTTCGGACACAAGTCCGAAAGAAATCATTCTTTCCTTTGCCTTGTCTTTTTGTGGGATTTTCTTCCGAAGAATTCCTTCGGACATTTTGTTCGAAGAAATTCTCTTGTTCACTTTTCCGAAGGAATTCCAACTTGCCTTGTGCATTTTTCCGAAGGAATTCCAACCCTTTCGGCCTTCTCTTTGGTCCCTTTGAAAGTGTTCCCTGCCCTCCACAAGGGCACTTGGAATGGTTCATTTTGTGCCTACGTGGGAACTTGTCTCTTCCTGCAGAGTCCGTAGAAAACTTTCTTACAGAGTCCGTAGAAACACCTGCAGAGTCCGTAGAAACACTTGCAGAGTCCGTAGAAATCCCTGCAGAGTCCGTAGAAATGCCTGCAGAGCCTGCAGGGTCCGTAGAAATAGGCTTGCAGAGTCCGTAGAAATGCCTGCAGAGTCTGTAGAAATAGCTTGCAGAGTCCGTAGAAATAGGCCTTGTGCAAAATCAAAAAATGTACTGGCTCAGAACAGCAAGGGAAAAAAGAGGGGACCAATTTTGGCCTGCAAGACCAAAACGGTCAACACATACATCAATAAGTAGAGGGCCAGCAGGTGTATGAGCTTGTCTTTGCAAAAACTCCTTCATTTGACAGGCACAAGAGCTAGATTATGGGAGTATTACAACATGTTCTTTCACCTTGGCATGAGGGCACAAGGGCATGAGAGGTTACATTTGCTTTAAGACAAGCATATTTGGGGAGGACTGTAATGTCCCTTTTTTCGAAATTAAAATAATATTATTACTAACATAAAAAATATTTCTAAATACTTAAAATAAAGTAATAATAGTCTAATTTGTTTGTGAATTAAGAAAGGGACCTTTTAAGGGTCATGGGCTTATTTAACCCTTAAGTGGAATTAAAAGAAAAAGTATTTTAAAATATTTATATTTTTCCTCCAAATGGAGCGCCCCACTTAAGGAAAGGTATTCAAGGAGGATGAGGGATCAAAAAGGTTATGTTATGTTGGTAAATTGAATGTATGAGTCTAAGCACAAAAGCCTTAACTCACACCTTGAAAATGAAAACCTTCAAAAGTCGAGAGGAATTAGGGACAAAGCCCTCTAATTCTAAACTAGGGTAGCTTCATTCAGAGGTTGTAATTGAGCTCAAATATTCAAAAAATTCAGAAATAACCCTTGGGAAGGGTGACAACTAGCTTGTGGGAGTGGCGACTTGTCTTGTGAGGGTGGCAACTTAGTGGGAGAGGTTGGTGCCTTTGTTTGTGAGCCATCTTGGGCAGATTTCATCATTTTTTATTTAAGACCCCTTGTTTCAAGGGCTGCGTGGAGTTTGGAGGGTTTGAAGCCCCCTTTTTAGGGTTGCATGGAATTGTTGCAGGAAATTCTATTTTTCCAGCTAGGGTGACTTGCTTGGAGGGTTTATTTTGAGGGTTTGATAGGCTATTTCAAGCCTTAAACATTTTCTGGAGATTTCTATAATTATTTCAATATTTATCACTATTTTTAATTATATTTTCCAGCACCTTTATTGAAGAAAAATCCCCAGAATCAAGTAGTTATGCTTGTTGTAACTTTCTACATGTTTGGTGCCTATGAGGTTGAGTTTGATGGATAATTTGATGCTATAAAATTCATCACAACATTCAGTAATCTTCTGCTAGGGTTTCATCATTTAATTCTACAATTTATGAGGTTTTGGCACCTAGGGTTTGCAAAGAAAATTCAGAAAAATATCTTCTTTGGTTAGGGTTTGTTGCAAATTCCAGATTCAGTGGTTTTGTCTGATTTGGGGACATTACATTGATGCTTCTATTGAGACTAAAGTTTGAACCAAAAACGTTGATGATGATGCTCTAGTATGGGTTGAAGAAATAGTTAAGAAAAGAAAGAGGGCAGTCAAGGCTAATTTACCAGACTCCAATACAATTGACTCTTTAATTCAGCCACAACCTATGAAGAAGGCCAAGACAAACTTGGTAAATAACTACTGATGAACAAGGTATGGGATATGTGCAGGTGTAAACTCCAATGGGCAATAAAAACACCGAGAACGTGACTACTCAAGACTATCAAATTCAGAAAGTTCCAAATGTTAAATCTAAAAGGCATGGAGACATAAGTCACTTGAAGGATGTTGTGAGTTCTGCATTTGTAAGAATGGAAAATGATGGGGAGTCCAAAGATGAAATGAAGGAAAAACTCATCAATTGCGACTTTATATTCAAAATTAGATCAATTGCATAGATGCTATTGAAGCTTATGTTCCTCCATCTATCCCAATCCCATGCCCAGATAAAGATACTATTCCATTTGTTGGTGAGGCTGGGAACTATGGTCGAACAACTAAGATTTGGATTGAGCATTTGTTGATTAAATGGTAAAAGGTAACTGATAACGCTTTGACAATTCATGAGAAATTGTCTATTGAGTCCAATAGAATTGTTGATATTAAGAAAAATGTTGAAGATGGCAGCATCAGCTGGGAATCTGTGGATTTCTGAATGTATATTCATATATGTTGACTAGGATGCTTCGTATGAATGGTTTGAAGTGATAAAATGGAGAGTGGAGATGTTACAATATGGTCTAAAGGCATACAATGATGTTCAAGGAAAAAATTATGATACAATTCTTGCAGTACAAACATTCATTGGAAAGATTCCTTGTGAATTTCTCAACGACCAAGCTTAGACTCAATCTTTCAAAGACATAAGGATCAATTTTCAAAGTTGACAAAAGATGAGCTGGCTAAGTCAACCAACTCCAATATCATTGCCATGCAAAAATTTATCAGACTTCCAAATTTTTTTGAAGAGACTAAAAAGGTACAATTGAAGTATGGTCAACTACTAAATAAAAATCTCGAAGTGTGCAAGGTATACAAAAACTATTAATGAATATGTAATGATGGAAGCAATCAATAAGTACAGAGTAAAAGTCAAGGATGGATGTGCAAGAAAAAAAGTCTACTGATTTTACTGATGATGATGGGTCCAACCCTTCAAAGGACGACTCCTCAATTAAAAGTTCCACTGAATAAGTGGGGTCTATGTGTCAGCTAATTTTACTATTATTTTCCTCATACTTGTAATATTTCAAAAGTAATGAAAGTGACTTTAAAAAGTTGGTGGAAGGTAACTATTGTAACTACGTTTTAAATTTTGAAATTTATAAATAGAGATTTCCTAGTGTGTATAAGAACTTTTCATAGTGACTACAATTTTGGTATGAGTATCTAAGTAATAGAAACTGTGGCCATGTTGAAAGGAAATATAGAAGAATATTTGAACTTTGTGTTCTCCTTATTCTTGTTTACATCATTATCATTGAATAGGGTTCTTCTGGAATTGACCATATAACAAAATTATTTTCCGGCGTTTCAGTTCTCACTATTGCTATTTTGCCGACCTCTCTACCCCTTTTTAGGTTTTGTATGTATCACATTGCTATTTAGGTTCTTGAGCATCTTCTTCCCATTCAAGCATTGGCATCAATCTTCTCTTCCCCGAAGATGGATCTAGAAGTGTGATCCGAAATGTCAGAAAATAATTTTGCTACACAGTTGACTCCAAAAGAACACTGCTCGTTATGACACTATGAAGAAACTAATATCAAAACCATCATTATCATTCTCCTTATTTTGTAATGTAAGTTATCTTTCTTTCAGAGCTATTCAAACTCATTTGTTATAGTTGATTGTCAAATCTTATATCTACCTTTATTCACCACATGCGAATTTAACTCTGCATTTACTTAGTTTTGTATGTAGTTTTCTTTTCTATTTTCCATTTTTATTACATGCGAACCCCCAAATGCAATTTTGATTGTAAATTAATAAGTGCTTTTTCATTTCCATAATTTTGGTTTTCAATAAAGAGAACCTCCCCTTAGAATAGAGGAGGAACTTTGTCCCACAAATTGATATAGAATTTCCCAATTTGTCTTGAGACAAAATATCTTGTAGTATGGAGCTAATTACTCTCCTACCCCTATTTGGGAGGCTTTGGGATGCAAACAAAAAATAATATGCACCTATATTCAAAATAATATAATGGTAGTCATCGAATCTATGGAGCCAACATTCATACGGGGTTTTAGTCAGTTCAATGCAGTTGTGGTAGATGCACAAGCAAAGTGGGAATCAACAAAATCCCAAATGTAGAAGGTGACAGTTAAGTAGCGTTGGGCATAGTGGCTCCTCTCCTACATGTTTTTTGTCCATGTTTTCATGCATTATACATAAAAAAAAATAGTTTTGGACAATGTAAATTGTTTTTGAAAATTTTAATACAAAAAAAGTTATTTCTGCTCTATGCAATTATCTGATTGCACTACATTTTGACATATGTTTCCATGAATTTGTGTATATTTGGATGCACTTTAAGTTGAATTCTTGTGGAATGGGGAAAAAACATGTTTTAAGTTCCCTATGTTTTATGATCTTTAAATTTCCCTAACTTTGGTGTCAACTCTAAGTCCTCTCCTACTGTTGACTTTCTGTCAAAAGTTTTCATGCAATAATTCATGGATTTTGGACAATATAGATTGTTATTGTATTTACTATTTTTCAATACAAACAAGCCACAGTTGTTGGATACCCCACCCTGCCCAGAGACATATCCGTGTATCAAATATGGATATAGATACAATATGGCCCAGATAATATATCCAGAAATGTCCAACTACAAGCCCATATCCGGATTATCCAATTTGTCTAGATATGGTACCAGGCCATCCAAAGCCTTATCCAATCTAGGGTTAAAAATAACATTCAAAAACTGCTTTAAACTAATCAAACATATAAAAAATACAAACAAACATTTACATAAACATATAAATGAAAGTCACAAAAATATAAATAATGTCTAAAAATTTATAAAATAAAATATAAAAACAACAATATATTATATGTGTGCACACGCGCGTGTTTTTGTAATGTTCTATCCAACCCTGTCCATATCAAGGGGTCTTAAAAATTTGTCATATCTGTATCATATACCTTATCTGTTTCCATGCAACGCTACAAAAATCTATTTCTACTTTGTGCAATCAAATGATTGTATTAAATTTTGCTATATGTTGATATGAATTTGATAATATTTGAGCATCTTTTAAGTTGACTTTCATGGAATGAGGAAAAACCTATTTTAAATTCCCTGTATTTTATGAACTTTTAATTTCCCCATGCTTGGTGTTGAGTCAAAGTCAACCTAGCAACATGTTCTTGTCAAGTCTAACATTGGCTACTATGTTGCCACCCAACTCTCTTATGATTGCCACAAATGAAATCATAATAGATAATGAAGGACTTTTGTGTGTAATCATATAACTAATTGTATCCTCGGGTATATGTCCTGGGGCTATCGTTGATACCCACTTAGGCTTAGGCTTGTTGGGAAATTTCATCCTTTATGTAATAGAACATAAAGGGTCTCCATACTTCATGAGAAATTTCACTTTATATGAAGAGTTTAGAGCTAATTTGATCTTTGAATTCTCACCAAGTTGGGAAGCCAATCCAGAACTTCACTGGCCTCCTTGGACTAATCATTTAAGAATATGTCATCAAAGTTGTTCTTGAGAGCCATCAACACATCAACAAATGCCATTGCATGCTAGTCAAAACAGTTTCCATCATTAATGGTACCATGCTGATTTTGAGCCCCTTTCAATAATGAGCTTGAAATAGAACCTCTTCAAGGTTATTCTAAATCCTTCAATTAGGATCTATTGAGATTGAATACCTAAACGCATGCTATGTTTGTAAAGGTTCCACCTACTTCAACCAAACTTGTGTTGCCCTTATTTGTCCCATTGGATTGAATTGCAAGAACCCATCTTTCGGAGCACCCATTTTGTCTTTAGCTATTGCAAGTTTCCTCTCACACATCCCTTTATCAAGGTCCGATCCCTACATCTTACAAGCATTGGACTATTGTCTTCATTAAAATAAAAGAAAGGAATGTGACACAGATTCCACTTTTCAAGGAAATGAGGAAACAAGAGGATGCAAATAGGGAATGACTAGAAGTAATTACCCCTCCCCCAATCCTATGAAAAAGGGGTTGAACCCCACTTGTCTAGGGGGGGCAAGGGGGTCGGGGGAGCGGCGCTACTATTATTTTTTTACCTTCTTTATTTGTTAATGAATGTACACAAAGAAAATCAAAATAAAACAAGGATGATACAATCCACTAGGCTACCAGGTAGAGGACGAGTCCTTGTGTAACACTAAAATAACCCAACTTGTCAAAGAATATCTATGAACCATAAGACAAGGAGAGGATAGACAAGTGAGAGCCTTTAATGTTGTGTGCTAGAGTTTTTCCTAAAGTGGATAATACAATAAAAATTACTTACAATTTCATTCGGAACATTCTTAGCTTAGCCAACCATTCATTGACTAAGCCTTGTGCCTAATTCTACTAATTTTACTCATTTTGAATTATTACAAATAGATTAACTTCCCTGTGAGCAAAAAGGAAAAACATATGAGGTCACCCGATTCCCCTCCATGCAGGGAACAAAGTATGGCTCTAGTTGCACAATTTCAAAGACAAGGGCAAGGCACTCAAATATGAAAAAGCTAGTATTGTGTTTCAAATAAAATTTTATTTTTAATCTGCCACTGGGGGTCTCACATCATCAGATGCAACAACAAAACCCTCAACTGTTACATGCCTTAAAATTGAATCATTTTATTGTGCGAAGGTATTGATGAGGATCTCAAACCCAATAAGTTAATGTCTTCATTACTGTCAAAGAGGCCTTGTAATTTTGTGTTGACATTGTATTATGCTCACTAATATTTGCAATGTCATCTAGTTTTATAAAAGGTTTATTAAGATAATTCGCATCATCTATCATGCTACGCAACTTAGTTAACAACTTTGTGTATAAATATATCATTTTTCAACAAATGCAAGTCAGATTCTAGATTTCTCCATTCACTTGGTGCATTTCTCTCATTGGTCTGTTTTCCTTTATGGTACCATAAAAAAAATAGATGCCATGACAAACAGCAAGTTTGTAAATAAATTTATACAGAATAAAAAGTAATGTTTTAGACTGCATATCGTGTGCTCACTAGGCCAATTTCAGGTTAGTTCCTTGCATGATTAGCTTCTTCAGCTTACAGCAAAGAGATTTCAGAGAACACTCATTCTAAAAGTCAAGTCATCTAAAACATGAATATATGTGTGGAATCAATGTTCATGGCTATCTTGCAATCAGTTTTTGAAGTTAAACTTATTATCTCTCTAGGCTGTTTGGTTTGACTCTTACATTTACAAGCAATAATCATGAGTGCACTCTTGATAAAATCACTTTATAAGACTCGTGCAAATTCAAATCTTACCTGGAAGAAGATGTATCAAAACACTGACAATTTTGTCAAAAGAGCTAAAGACAAGACTGCATCGCCAAACAATTATAGCCCAGGCCAAGGGACCCTATAAACATCCAAAAAATAATAATTCAATGCAATCAGATAGACAATATACACTGAATCACAATACAATATTCAGTCAAGATATGATTGGCCATGTACTTACTTCTGAAAAGGAAAAGCAGACCATGAATAATTTCTTGTTATTTGGGAAGAACAAAATCATGATCACAAAAATAGAATTGGCATAGTAGCAGAAGTCCTGCAAGTATATATCAAAGTTGCAGTTACACTGAGTATCTGTTAAAATAATAAACCTCATGTGTAACACCCACATAGAGGCACATTCAGCCACGCACATAGAATACAGTACAGCTCCTAACTTAACAAACATATAAACATATTAAATAACATCAACTCATAAATAACATTAACTCATAGCCTCTACCAAACAAACAAATATAGGTTGACAAAATCGTGTACACTAACAACATCAAAATCAATTGCAGAATTCAGCTTATATCTAGCTTACTGTTTCACATTTATGCTAGGTCTTTTGTACAAAATCAAAATCTGAAGTAGGACGGTGTGTGCTAAGTCATACAGAAAACCAACTAAATGCGATATATAAGAAATATTGGAAAGATCCCAAATAAAAATGAAGTTGCTCATACTTTATCACCATAAACAATACTAAAAACTACATTGAGAAAGTAATAACCCCCATGAATAAAATATAGGAACATGCACATACATTAAATACAGCACAGCTACTAGCTTAACTAACACAGACACCTTTGATAACATCGATTCAGGACCTCCACCAAATTAATAAATATAGGTTAGGAAAAGCATGTACACTGACAACATCAATATCAATTCCAGACTCCAGCTTATGTCTAGACTCTAGATTAATGTTTCACATTCATCCTATGTCTTCTATACAAAATAGAGTTCTGTATTAGGAAAATGTGTGCTAATGCACATAAAAATACAACTAACTAATTATGATACAGAAAAGAAAATTATTTGAAAATATCCCAAAAAGCAATAAAGGCATTCATCTTTATTATCATAAACAATGTTACAAACTACATTGAAATACCACTTATACCATATAGAAAAGATAGGAAGATACTTAGGCAAGTCACCGAGAGCATGCAGATTTTGAAAGTGATACAGCAAGGACTATGGAAAGAAAGCAGTCAATAAGCCCATTCATGGACCAGTTAGATTCCAATTTGGCAAACGATAACATAGACCAGTGGAGGGGAAAAACACATATTGGTGAGAAAATCTCCCAAAACAGAATCAAATAACCACAAGGGTAGAAATCAAAGTAGCTGCCACCCATGAAATGAGATGAACAGTCATACATCACAATCCTCCCTGTCTCTGTTTAATTGAGAATTACAATTGGATGAAACAATTAAAAGAGAGATGTAAATCTCGTAAACATCACTACCCAGAGCACACATCAACTTCAACATGAAACAAGGACTGTAATCTGATTTATTTCACTCTTCAAAGAGAGTGAATTCATCTAGGACAACAATTAAGGTCACACGGCTATAGAGATCCATAAAGAAGGAAGACACCAAAGGAGGCTAGAAATAAGCAAAATATCAGTGATACCCAGGGACACATCCCCTCTTTTTGCCAAGTACAGGACATCCTGGATGCCTCTGGGACTTAAGGACGCCAAGGAAACATCCCTTCACATTTCCGAGCAGGGTGTTTTTTAATGAAACGTCTCCAGAACATCTCTGGCTATTAGTGGACATTTCCAAAATGTTCTGGATTTTTAGAACTTCTGCGGGATGCCTGGGACATCCAGGACGTCCCCAGGATTGTCAAGGAACGTCCTGGACGTCCTCTACAATTTTATTTTTTATTTTTAATATTGGAACTCATCAATATAGCAATTAATCAGGAAGGATATATATTATTTTTCCCTCAGGACAAAGACTCAGATGCTTGCCTTTCTAGCTTTCATAGAATGAGATTTTATGCATAATTCTGATGTTCATCTGATGTAGCTTTCATGCTTAGTATAAAGTGTAAAGTGTAATATAAGATGCAATGATTACAAATAAAACAGCTACTACAACCACTAAACTCATAAACAAACCAAAAGCATAACATTTATACTTGACCTGCAATTTACAATAGCAATCTGAAATCTGTGTAAAATAATCTGATACAGATCTCCAAAAGCAAGGGCACAAGTGTCCAAAAGGTCTTCTAAGAAGTCACTAGCCTTAGGACCAAGTGACTGTAAGTCTGTAACTAACAACTCATAAAATGGTCATGTAACGGATCTGATATTATCTGTCAATTGCTATTAAAGAAAACTGGGAAAAAGAATACCTTTTGTTTCATCCAACTCAATGGACAAAAGAGGATCAAATCCATGCATAGCATTAAATGGGAACACACTAATAGCAGAATGATTACTGTTATTATATCTGAACTCTGTGAAAGGAAGCAAACTGCCTCACATGCTCTTATCATATCTTCTATTACCCTGGTTAACCTTTCTGTTTGACTATCCATCTCTGTATGATACTATGATCTCCTTTGCGAAAAATCATCTGGATATCCAATGCCTTTAATAAGTACTAAATTACTAATAGCTATCTTTAGACCTGGAATCTCTCTCACTCATGCGGTATTCTCTGAAAAACCATATTATGAAAAATGCTAATTGATCAATTTTAAGATTCAAGCTGTCTTTTGGCACTGTCATTTTACTAGGAATGAATCTTGCCATCTTTGTTAAAACTTAATATCATAGTTACTGTCTTTAAGTCCCAGAAGCGTCCAGGGTATCCCGTACTAATCAAAAGCAAGGGGGACACATCCCTGCGTAACTATGGATTATCTAGTTCTTCTATAGTCTATCACCAGATCATGTACTTTTCTCATTGTGAATTGTAATATTGTTGATATATCTTGATTGAAGATTCTCATGTCTCTATCATTTACAATTTTGGTCCTTTACTCCAAGTCAATGGACAAAAGAGGATCAAATCCATGCATAGCATCAAATGGGAACACACTAATAGCAACATGATTACTGTTATTATATCTGAACTCTGTGAAAGGAATCGAACTGCCTCGCATGCTCTTATCATATTTTCTATTACCCTGTTTAACCTTTCTGTTTGAATATCCATCTCTGTATGATACTATGATCTCCTTTATGAAAATTCATGTAGATATCCAATGACTTTAATAAGTACTAATAGAATCCTTTTGACCTGGAATCTCTCACTCGTGCGGTAATATTTGATAAACTATATTATGAAAAATGTTGAGTGATTAAATCAAGATTCAAGCCTAAGCTCAATCTCAATAGAATGTAACCAAGTTAGGGATTTGGTATATATTCACTGCACATAAGGCTGTACGTTCTTTTTGTGTAAGATATTAAGTGTAGCATCACTCTTAACCAAGGCAATTCCAATTCTTTTTTAGAGAGAATAAAAAAGGATAACAATAATTGGCACATTTTTAGCATTCTATTCCATTTTCTTAATAGTTTCTTTCTAAGCACACATTGACCACTAGTTCACAAATATGTCCACCACACTCATGGGAGCTTGACTATAGCAAGAAAAGTGGCTAGACCTCATCAAACTTCTAGATTACGGCAAGGAGGCATATCCCATAAGTGCCTTCATTATTTGTAAATAGAGAGTCTCAAACTTTATTGCTATTTCATATACTTCTTTTGAGGCATTGACAAGCACAAGGAAGGTAACCTGTTAGAGTTGTATCAGGTATGGCTTTAGAATTCAAATACACAACTCAGATTATCATTCTATAATTTATTAACTCGGGGTAGGGACTTAAGTTACCACCTGAGAACTAGTTGAGACCTTGCAAGTTGAAAAGTTAATAAAATCGACACAACCTCTTCAAGGGATGCAAGTGTAGCAATGTTTGTGGCTAATCATAATTCAATTCATCAGGGATTTACATGTATTATGATATAGGTTTGGAAAGGATTTTCCACATGGTTTCGCATTCCAACCAAACCAATTGTATGTTAGCCAATTCCAAGGTAACATGTTACCTTCACAAGAATACCGCATAGCATATATATACAATTGTCCGCTCGGTCAAGGTTACAAGTCATAGATGAAAGACTATTTCGTTATTAATCTAATTGGCAAGATTCTTCTCAAAAAACACGAGATCACTTAGGTTCTAATTCACCATAAGATTTCTTAAAAAGGGTACCAATTTTAATCTTATGAGTGGCCATTCCCAAGATATTCAAAATTCTTAAGCAAAATGATTTAATAAGTAGAATGATTGCAGCAGGTAGCAATCATAAATATTGTTTCTCCTTATCTAAACTTGCTCATGAAACAATTATAATTCACCAAAAGGAAGTACAAGTAGGAAAGAATCATCCTATGACATCAACATAAGTATCTAAACGCCTCTTTTACATATAGCTTAAATAGGAGAAAGCAATATAATATAAAAGGAAGTAATATCCGTAATACCTTGCACAAGTAACCCATGTATGGTTTTGATAAGGAAAGTAGCTCAAGCTTCTAAATCACAGATTTTCATAGATGGCTTGTTCTTAATCCAATTATAATAAATATATACTCTCTAGGTAGTCCCAACCCTTACATCTCTCCTTCCATAAGCAACACCATGCAACATATAATAACAAGAAACGGAATACGTAATAATTCTTCCTTTTATGTACCCACATTTTGAAGTTAAGTGTGATCAACCAGGATGCAGTGCAACAAGCAGAAATTGATCATTTAGTAATCTAAGAATACATTTCTTTTAAGTAATATTTACAGCCAAAGAGTATGCCCAAGGGAGGATACAGTCAAGAAGGAAAAGACGGTTTCCATTTTCATAATAAGGGGAAAAGAGAGGAAGTTTCAACATGATCTCTATACAAATAACTTTATGAGTGGATGGCAACATATAGCTAGAACAATAATTTTTGACGTTACACAAGAGAGAGTTATGTCTTAAGTTTATACTTTCTTCCATAGTTTTCATAACCGGTTGGGGCGATTACTCGCCAAGGGGCCAAAATGGGTAACCGGTGGTTATTCAACACGCTCGGTCGAATAACCGGCAATAACCAACAAAGGCAAAAAATACTTGAAATTCGCCCAAAGCAAACAATATATAAATAAAATAAACATTCGAGTATAATTTCTTATATTTAAAGTTATATTTTATTTATATACTTTCAAGATGTTTGAGAGTGGTTTTGGACCTCTAGGAGTTATAATGCAAATTCTAGGTTTTGGAGGATCCTATCATATTTCAGACTTAGTCAAATTTCAAGGTTTCAGGGTTTCAAACTTAGCCATATTTCAAGGTTTCAAAATTTCAAGGAAACATCATAGGAGGGATGAAGGATGCATTAAGGGATGTAGGTATGATAGAATAGTATGAGAACATCTCTTGCAAAGTGCCAGAAGTCGATCCCACCCCATTCCCTGTGCATAGATTACTAGACTTTCTTAGTCTCCCTTAGTTTTCTAGAGAGCAGGGAAGAGAAAAATATAGATTCTTGAAATTTGTACTTGGTGATTCTTGTATAAGTATCATTGTTTCAATTTTAATCTATGCACAGGGAATGGGGTGGGGTCATCTCGTGGCACTTTGCGAGAGATGTTCTCATACCATTCTATCATACCTACATCCCTTCATGCAGCCTTCATTCCTCCTACGATGTCTCCTTGAAATTTTCAAACACTGAAATATGGCTAAGTCTAAAACCCTAAAACACTGAAATCTAACTAAGTCTGAAATATGATAGGATCCTCCAAAACCTAGACTTTGCATTATAGATCCTAGAGGTCCGATACCACTCCCAAGCATCCTGAAAGTATATAAATAAAATATAACTTAAAGCATAAGAAACTAGATGTCCATATCTAAATGTAAACTTATACTTAAATATTTATTTTATTTATATACTGTCAAGTTATCTAAATGTAACCGATGAGTACTTGCCAATTAAAAAATAATTGCAGTTTTTCAAATTTGGCGGTTTCGAATGGCGGTTATTCACCTGGGGGTTTCCCTGGCAAGTAACAGACCAAACCGGCAGTTACTCCCCAGTTATGCCATCGTAGTCCGCCACTCATCATAATTAAAATGTGTATCAATCAAAATGATACTAGCATAAAAATAGTTTGAATAGCTCCTCCTATTTGTACAATGGTATTTAAATTTAGCAATATAAGAAACAACACATGGACTCACTTTCAAGCGGGATTATTTACACTGTCAAAGGTATTCATGACCATGTCTTAAACACTTGTGTATACCAACTTTGAATTTTACAAGAAAGATTGCAACTCATGCAATGTACACGTAATTAAGGTATAATCATAAAGAATCTTTTATACTAAGTTTGGATCTTTAAAAGCATTCAGCTATGGTTATATGTGCATAAGCATCAATCATATATAATCAAGTCCATAGGACATCTGATATTCATATCCAGATGTTTGTTTTTAATAATGGATTGCAAGATCATGCAACAATTTATAAACCAAATATTCTCATTGGTAAAACAAGGTAATACTTCTAATCAACATTTCACATAACAATTTATAAACCAAATATTCTCATTGGTAAAACAAGGTAATACTTCTAATCAACATTTCACATAAGAATTTTACCACAATTTCTTTTCAACAAATATGAATGAATTCAAAGAAAAGGTCAAGAAGGGTTGCATTACCATATTATTATTTATTCACGTCCTCATAGTGGACAGATTCCTAAGAAAATTCAGCCAGTTACCTGGTTATGTTTCCAAATTACCTCGACACCCTCATGGCCACCTTACCTCAGGGCCCTTTGTTCAATTGAGGGGGAGGAAAACAGTACATTGTCTTACTCATTTAAACAAGCCCATTGGCTTAATTGCACGATTTGGTTGGACTTTTATCTTACAATATAACAAGTTGGACTTCTATGCATTTAGGAAATTGAATAGTAAACCTCTATTGAAGGAGGTCAAAGAGTTTATCTTCTTCAGGAAAAGTAAAATGATAAAATCTTGCCACTTTAAAACAATACTGTTGTTTCCTCTTTCCTTGATCCTAAATGTCCTCCATTCCCAATTATAAACCATTATTGCAATAGCAATATATAGTAATACAGAGTTTGTGTTAAATTTGTTTATATGATCATAATAAATCATATTAGTAATCTAGTGCATTCAGGGCTTATAAAACCTCATTCTGCCATGCCTACAGGGTTATGCATTTTTTAACAACCAAACATGCATAAGATATGAATTCTTGAATAAACATGGTCCTAAAAATGACACACTTTAGTGGTATGGGAGTCCATAGAGAACACACAACCCCTGATCAAATCTTCTATTGGCTGTCACATTTACAGTAGACAGGGAAATACTCTTTTATTCGTTTATGCTAGGAAAATATTGTTAGTGCTCACATTATTGTCATTTACGTGAGGTAGATGTCATATTTGTGAGAATATAATACAGTGTGTGCGTGTGTGTTGTGAGAACAACTCGCATATAAATATCAATGAGAGATTCTAGGAGGCTTGATAGAGATTAGTGAGAGACTGTAGGGGTTTGTAGTTTGTAGGTGATTCTTGTGTATAAATATCTATGTCATCTTATGAATAAAATAATGCAAGTTTATTGATTTATAACTTTTGTGAGCTTTGAGTATTTATATTTGCTCTTTCTAAATCTCTGACCAAAATTTCATTTGATCTCAAAGCAGTGTTGTTCTCCTTGTCATGGAGAATTAGGAATGTTAATGGGGCAATGTATCCCAGATTAATGATTCGAATTCTTTGTTGAATAGTTCATAGATTAGTGTAGGTCATTAGTAAAAGTTTGGAGATTCTATGCATCAGGATTCCTGAGATTTGCAGGCAATTTTGACCTTGGTCGTACAATCTCAAATATTCCAGATAAGTCGTAATTTGTAGCTTGTCTATTTGGAAGATTTGCAATATTTTTGGTTTGAAGGTTTGATCAGGCATCAATAAAGCATTACCAGTTATGATTTGGTCTATTGATCGAGATTTTGCCTTCTTTTGCATTGATTTGATCTATACTTTGTATTAACTACATTGGGCTTGGCCATGAGTTGCATTGTGGGCATGCTCCGTTGGTCTCAACTTTGCATCCAGTTGTCTTACCTTGAATTACTCCCTTCTTGCCGCTTTACCCACGTACATCCACCACATGTGGATCCACCTATGAGTATTACCTGTGAGTATTGATCTGTCATTGTTCTGCATATTCCCTATGCATGCAAATCATACTTCTATCAGACTCTGATCAGACTTCACACGCCACATACAAGGATGGATTGATCCAAATTTTGATCCTAGTGTACTAGTCTTGTATGCTAGATATTTCCACTATGCCCAATTGTATGCAAATCTTGTTTGTAAGACACTTTATACTCAAAATAGCAGTTCAGAGATGCTCAATAGTAGATACAATGTAGAGGTAATCCAAACACTCATATTGATTAGTCAAAAGGTTTCACACTCTCAAAACAGAGAGGATTTTGCCAAATGATGAAACCACCACATTGTGAAGGGTGGCAATTACAAAACCGCCCCAGTAGTGACGTAACCGGCTTGTCCTAGAGTGACGAAAATGTCACCGCCAGTGTTTGCAGATGGCAGTTAAATAACCGCCTAACTGCAAACTATGGCACTTTCGTCACATTATGAAAACAAGTGGAAAGTGAACAGTTGAAAACATTTCTTCTCGTGGTGGTTCGTTTCAACATCTTGGCGGGCTCCAGGGTTGAGAGGGCCTATATAGAGGCCTTAGCAGGGCAGAAAACATAAGAAAAGGCATTGAGAGATAAGGAAATTAGATTCACATTGTTATTAGCGAGTTTGAGTCTTGGTCATGTTTATTCTCATTGTTGTTAGTTGTAGAAGATTGGTTCAGGGGTATGGAAGTACTGAGAAGCGTCTTGTAAGTGCAAAGCATACTTGTATATGAGCATTTGGATAGGATGGTAATGAAAATTCTGTCCATATAGGCAGAGTTTGGCAGTACCTTGTATACTCTCGCATTACATAGTGGATTGAGGAGTGCAGTTCACCTCAACTGCTGGAGTTTTTCCCACATTGGGTTCTCCAAGGTAACTTGTGTGTTAATTTGTGCTTTGTTCAATCATTTGCTTAATGTTCATGTTAAGTAGGCTGTACTTTTCCTTTCCAGCACTTGTTCATCTCTATTTTGCCTTGTTTAATAGCACATAACAGTCACATAATCAATTATTAGTAAGCTAACTATATAGAGTTTGTGTTGGTGAAACTCAGTGTGGAATATTCACCTAGTTTACGGATCAGATTGGTATCAGAGCTCGTCGGTGTTCCATAGTGTGTGGTTTGTTTGGTTATCATTTTGTAAATATATACCTGTTACAAGAGGAGCAATTGCTAGTGCAAAAGGTGATTTGATTCCTTTACAATAAGAGGAGCAATTGCTAGTAGAAAAGGTGATTTGGTCTCTTTACAACAAGAGATATCCACAAGAAAGTGGAAGAGAGAAGTAAGAAGTATGGCTTCAGAAGATGAGAGGATACTTGAAAATGATGAAGGAAGATTTCGAAAATTGGAAGTGGATATTGCAAGCATAATTCAATCCATGAATGAGCTTTAGAAAATTATGAAGGTGGTCATGGCAAAGTTGGGAGTTTCCGTGGATACTTCTGAAGTGAGGAGCTTAATGTTTCCAACCATGAGAAAGAGAAGCCTCAATTCAGCCAAGTTCCACCTCCATTCAAAGCAGTGGCGAAAATTGACATTGAGCCCTATGAAGGTGAGGTAAATGCGGATAAACTTGATCATTGGTTAGCCCAGTTGGAAGTTTACTTAAAATTGCATCAATTTAATGAAAAACAAAATTCTTTTGCAAGGTTGAAGCTAGCTAGTCATGCTCTAACTTGGTTTGAGAATTATCTTAATTCTTTGGTTGTTAAGAAGCTACCACCAATTAGTAAGTGGGATGAATTTAAGACTTTAACTGAGAGGCAATTTTACCCTGTTTGTCATGAAGAAGAAAGGTCTATTGAATGACAATATTTGAGGCAATGATAAGGCCAAAGTGTGCAAGTCTATACAAGTGTGTTTCGAAAAAAGGCGGTCCAAATGGGAAACGATACATTTGATCGTGATATGCTCATGAAGTATGTTGGAGGGATGCATAGTCACTTAAGAAGGCCCATTTTACTTGCCAAGCCAAAGGACATGGATGAGGCTTGTTCTCAAAGCCCACTATCTTGAGATGGATAAGAGTAAGGATCCATCCTCCTCTTCAAAGTCTTCCGAAGTTCCAAAGAAGAAAAGTGGGGCCAATGTTACTTCTATGGTTGCCAAGAAGGATACTCAACAACATTGTGAGCATTGTGATGTTGATAGCCACTCTGAGGATAAGTGTTGGAAGTTGCGCCCAGAATTGCATCCGTTTAACAAGAAGAAAAAAAACCATGACATCACTTCAAGGAGAAGAGATTCATTGTAACGCAGATGTGGATGATAAGTTGTGTTGTACCTCCATGTAGAAAAATGTATGCTTGGATAGTCATCATGCTCAAGACAAAGGTGAACCTTCTAAACTCTTCCATATCAAAGTTCAAATTAAGATGGCAAAGGTTGATGCTCTTTTTAATTCTTGCTCTCAATCAAATTTAATTAGCAACGAGCTAATAGAAACACTTGGGTTAGAAATGTATGAACATCCTATTCCCTATGCTCAAGGATGGGTGAAACAAGGAGTAGAGATAAAGGTCCCCAAATAATGCAGTCAAGTTTGCAATAAATGAATATTTCATTGATGAAGTTGTTGTAAATGTTGCCCCTATTGACATTTGTGGGATAGTTTTTGGCAGCCCCTATATGTATGTTAGAGATGTTATTTTCAGGAGGAGGTCTAATCAGTACTGCTTGGTTAAGAATGGGAAAAGATACACCATACACTTCTATGAAGGAAATTTTAAGATCTCTTTGGTAAGTTCCACTCAAGGTAACTAATTGCTTAATGCTAGTCGGAAGTTTTCTTTCCTCATTTTGAAAGATAAGCAAGAATGTAAGGATACTTATAGCAGGTCTACTAACAAAGAGCATGAGATGCAATTATTACCAAGATGTCCGCTTTCAGATACGGGTCTTCCTCAACAAGGAAGTGAGCCACACCAGGGGCATGAAAAGGTGGACTCAACAATTCACAAGGCTAATAGTTTATTTCAATAGAGGGTCAAGAAGTGGGGAAAGAAATTTCCTCACCACAAAAGTTCTTAAGCTTTTAGGGACTTAAAAGCCTCAAATTGGGGAGGTATGATCCAAATTTTGATCCTAGTGTACCAGTCTTGTATGCTACATATTTCCACTATGCCCAATTGTACGCAAATTTTGTTTCTAAGACACTTATGTAAGATACTTTATATTCAAAATAGTAGGTTAGAGATTTTCAATAGCAGGGAACAATGTGGGGGTGATCCGAACACTCATTGATCCGTCAAAAGGTTTCAGGCTCTCATAACAGAGAGGATTTTGCTAGATGACGAAACTGCCCCATTGTGCAGGGTGGCGGTTACAAAACCGCACTAACGATGACGTAACCGCCCCGTTGTGCAGGGTGGCAGTTACGAAACCGCCCCAACAGTGACGTAACCGTCCTATCGCAGAGTGACAAAAACATCACCATTTTTTGCAGGCAGCGATTGCATAACCACCCCAGCAGTTCTGTACCCGCCTGACTGCAAACTATGTCAGTTTCATTACCTTACAAAAACAAGTGAAAAGTGAACGGTTGCAAACGTTTCTTCTTGTGGCGGTTCGTTTCAGCTTCTTGGTAGGCTCCAGGGTTGTGAAGGCCTATATAGAGACCTTAGCAAAGCAAAGAACAAAAGAAGAGACAACATTAAGAGATCAAGAAATTGGATTCACATTGTTATTAGCGAGTTTGAGTCATGGATCTGTTTATCCTCATTGTTGTTAGTTGTAGAATATTGGTTCAGGTGTATGGAAGTACTAAGAAGTGTCTTGTAAGTGTAGAGCACAATTGTATATGAGTTTTGGATAGGATGGTAATGATCCATATAAGTTGAGTTTGGCAATACCTTGTATACTCTTAGATTACATAGTGGATTGGGGAGTGTAGTTCGCCTCACCCATTGGATTTTTTCCCATATTGGGTTCACCAAGGTAACTTGTGTGTTAATTTGTGCTTTGTTCAAACCTTTGCTTAATGTTCATGTTAAGTGGGCTGTATTTTTCCTTTCCAACATTTGTTCATGTCTATTTTGGCTTGTTTAGTAGCACATAATCAATTCTTAGTAAGCTAACTATATAGGGTTCGTGTTGGTGAAAATTAGTGTGTAATATCCACCTAGTTTATAGATCATGGATTAAAAAAAATTTGTCGAGTCAATGAGGCACAAAGGTAAATTTGATTCTTTGCCAAACATCCTATGGGAAAGTATACATCACAGTCAAGCAACAACTCGTCCTTGCACAAAGCTCCAAATCACATATACGCCTCCGGTTTCAAATTCATCAAACCATTTTGCATCACCTTGTGAATGTGTTTCAATCAAGCTCTGCATCAACATGCAATCATCACCCAGTTATGCCAAAACTGATTTACTATTTATCTAGGTTACCGGCTCGTTTTTTGTTCTAGTGCAGGTTCGAGGAACCAGATTCGCCAGTATGGTGATTTTTTCCCTTGGGTTGGTTTTGGGTTTGTCCGTACAAAAAATATAAAAAAATTAAAAAATATAGAAATTGTAGCATAATACATAGGAAATTAATGGCATTGTCATTAACCACATAGTTTGCATCTTGATAATCATTAAACAGAAATGATATATATTAAAATATCAAATGTCAAATGTCAATAATCAACCATACAACAGCAACGGAAGGCAAGTATGCAATGAGAAAATTAGAAATATAAGAGGCAAATAGTTTTCTTTTTTTCACTTTGTTTCTATCATGTGTTGTTTTTAGCTTTTGTTTTTGTTTATACTTGTCTTTTAGGGTTTAGGAATGTGTTTTTTAATTTTTTACTTGCATTGGTTTCGGCGAAAAAATAAAAAAGGTGTTTTTGACTGTTGTTGACCACTATACGCTGCAGGTTCGTCCTTCCAAGGCCTAGGGTTCGTCCTTGGGCACTCGAGTATGGCAGGGTTCTTCTGCCAAAAGAACCCTACCGTACCTAAGTGCCCAAATATGAACCCTAGGCATTGGGATGGAGAACCAAACCCGTACCCACACCCAATTCGAACCCAAACCCCCATCGCCTGCACAAAACGAAGAAATGGTAACTTAGCTATTTATAGTGTAATCTCCTCTAGTCATAGTTTTTAGTGTTACAATTTTTATTTTTTTGTTTTTGATTTGTTACAATTTTAAGGTTTATTCTTTTAGGTTGTTCAGAAGTTCTTATCGTTTAACTCTATAGTTTATAGATTATAGAGATGTTATTGTTTAAAGAAGTGATAAAATGCCTTAAGGTTATTAGGCATATAAAGCTATAGCTATAATGTTTTTTTAATCAGTCTTGTGTTAGTTAATGTAGTATTGTTAAATGTTATAGCGAGTCAATAGTATAATGATTTTAGGTAGAGTCAATTAGTTTTATAAAGTAGTTTTATGTCATCAAAAGTTTATTTTTTTTTAAAACTTCACATACGCATTTTCGATTGAACCCGACATCTAATGAGTGTGTCAAGCTTGTGGAGAGGATTTATCCTCAAAAACTTCATACACATGAGCTTCGAGTCGTATTCCACTAAGCAACATAATATTGGAGGATGGAGGCAATAGAGAAAGGAGGTCTAAAAGCGAACTCTCGTCAACCACTAGTGATGGGGTCGCACTCTGAAGTAGTGGCATCTTTGTTTGTGTGTTGTTTTGTGCGGTGTGCTAAATAAACCCCTGTTGTGATATTTGTGAAAGACTCATGTTTTCGAGAAGCGCATTCTTTGAGGGTACAAGAAGGATTTCGAAGTAAACTCAATATGAATTATAGTCCAAATATTTTGAAAGTTAATGAATCTTGGAAATTCAAAATTCGAGATAGGGTTCCAAGAACTCACAAAAATTCAACTCACGAAATGCACCTTCACGAACGTTAAGAGACAACTTGATGGAGTTGTATCTGGTCCAAATTAAAAAAAATTAAAAGAAACTTCAGCAGAATATGATTCTTTCCCCATGTTCGCATTAAAGAGGGAAATATTAAGAAAATATTGTTAGTACTCACATTATTATTATTTATGTGAGTAGATATTATATTTGTGAGAATATAATATAGTCTGTGCCAGTTGTGAGAACAACTCACATATAGATATCAATGAGAGATTCTAGGAGGCTTGATAGAGATTAGTGAGAGAATGTAGGGGTTTGTTGATAGAAATAATCTCTTAGTTTGTAGGAGATACCTGTGTATAAATATTTTTGTCATCCAATGAATAAAATAATGCAAGTTTATTGATTTATAACTTCTATAAGTTTTCAGTATTTTTTGTTTGCTCTATTTAAATCTCTGACCAAAATTTCAGTTTCTTGCAAATGGTTATCTGGGTTTGGCTAAAATTTTGACAGGTTTTGCCCAACTTGGATATTAACAAACCCAGAAAATCTTTTGAAAACCCATATCGCAGATTAAGAGATATGACCTGGTTAGTAGACAGGCTTACACGTAAATCCATATAATTCAAGGTAGTGCACAGCCAAAGAAATAATACAAAAATGGCTCAAAGAACAGCTACTAAGAAGCACATCCCTACTACCAAAGATGAAGCATATGCCATTTTAAAAGTATACTATAAAAAGATTACCTAAGGAAGCAATTAAGATCGAGAGAGAACCAATAATTGTTTCAAGTTACAGAGAACAACATGCTTTCAGAAAAAGAATTAACCATCATCTCTACAGTCCCATTTAAATGTCAAACTATCATCAACAACGAAAAGAGTCTAATTTATGAAAATATACAAACAAATTTCATTGAGAAAGATACAAGATTTTAGAATAAATTATTCTTGGCATCCCAAAACGTAATAGAAGCAATTTCAAAAAAAATACTCAAGAGAAGCAAGAGGGATGAAATAATAACTAACAAAATTCAAATATCCACTTTAGACCATTAAATCAGCAAAGAGAGTCATTATAAAATTCATAGAGAATACAAAATAGGAAGGGACAATGGTCATGTTTAGAAAACCACTTGCCTCTACAGGAAATGGCAACTATTTCTAACAGCAATCTCCTTCTGCTCCTCAGCATCCTCTCCTTTCTTCTACTACACTTCACCACAAACCAATCTTGTTGGGCATGAATAAAATGCCAGCGCTGATATCCCCTTCTCCCCAGGGCATCTAGCTGACCTCCCACATTGATGATTGTCTTGAAGAGGCAATAAAACTTTCTTTGTCCTTTTTACAAATGCATCAAAGTGGATATCAAGCAATATCTTGTCTCTTTCACTACCCAAGGCGTTGGGCTTCCTAATTTAGCATTTCAAGAATGGTTAAATCTCCAAGATTGAAAATAACTCATTATATGCCTCTAGCACGTTGAGCCTCCTCTTTTTGCGTTTCAAGGTACATTCCCCAAAGTCAATAAAGCCACACTTTATCCAAAGACTCCCCTTCCTCTTAATTGACTCAGGAAAAATGTGCCCTAGGTTAGGTCCTTTAAATTTATTTCTTCATTTTAATCACCTCCACTTTAGCTATCTTAGCAACGACATGAGCTTTAGCCTAAGTCATAAAGAAAAAATACCACAATTTCATGGTTTGACCATGAAAAGACAACAGTCCTATATGCAGTTCTAGGGTAGCTTCAAAGCGTTCTTAGACTAAAGCCAAGACACAGATATCAAGATCAAGATTGGAATAGTCCCCCAATGCCATAATTACAAGGTCCAAACAGACAGCATTAGCGGATACCAAATTTGAGAATGATACAGGCTTGGGGAGCAAGCTCCTCCAACAAGAGTCTTTGATGTGCACCGGTGATAAGAGTGGAGCAAGATAGTATAGTAGTCAACATACGTTGAGATCAGTAAGTCCTTCCAAGCATCCAATTGAAGAGCACTCACCAAAGGTACTTGTTATGAACCTTCCATTTATCGATCCTTAGATCAATCAAGAAGAGAGAAAAGACAATTATTAAAGGTCTTAAGGTGAGTGGATCAACAACCGCTAACAAACCATATCCAATAATTGTTGATCCACAATCCACGATAAAACACTATGCAAGCCTCTAGCAGCTAATCACACTGTCGCAGTCGCAATATCAATACACATTAAGCCCTACTGATGTGTCATAATTAGGCCAACCAAAGAACACACTTCAAATGATCATAAGTTGCAAGGTGAAGCCGACAAAGAAAGTTAGGGCTAATTCAAGGTGCACACATGCACGAAGGCCAACAAAGGCAAGGATAAGATCAATAACAACCGACTTGATACTGCAAAACAAGGGGGGCATCACACAAAGTTGTATATCCACATGGGACATGTTGGCCACCCACCTCACATGGGTCTTCCAACCACATGGATTTGACCCAACCAGTTTCATTTAATATTGTAGGCCAACCAACAACATTTAAGACGGCAAGCCTTTTTTATATAAGGCTACTTCTCTTCCTCATTTGAGCATGTAGGATGTGTGTAAGGTCTCCCTGAGAGGAGCTAGCTTAGAGTAATAGAAGTAGTATTATTATGTCAATATTATTGCAGAGTTTATTGTGTGGTTATGCAAGAGTGTTGATCCTAGTTTGAAAAGGTTCTTGAGGACTTGAGAGATCACAGATTCTTAATCTCTCTAATAAATAGCAGCCTCAATAGTCGGCCTCACAGCCTTCAAAAACCCCAAAGCATGGAGAACATTAGCAAAACTTTACAACAAGCAAAGGCAAAGGGAATACAAGACAAAAACAGCTCAAAAGAAAATTTCAAAGAACCTATTCTAGGAAAGGGAAGGGAACTCCCAAAAAGGATATCTCAGTAGCCTTGGCAAATCCATTTGTAGCTCTAATCGCAAAAAGATTCGAAGAGATGGATGGTGTTCAAGGAACACCATAAGATAATTTAAGTAGCTTCAAATTTAAGGTGATTCAAACATCATCATCAATTTTCTGAAGAGGATGTGGGAAGCTAAAAAGAGACTCTCCAAAAGACCTCGGGTTAACTGGAAGATAGAAAACATAATCCTTCAAATCATGACAAATTTGCAAGGTCTCAACGACTTCCATCTCCACTAGAATTTAGACACAACCAAAATGGGGTTGCTGATAATTTGGCAAATCATGCAATATTACGGTAACCACTGAGGCGTTCAAATATACAAAATAATGAGCACTCTTCTGATGTGGATCAGAAATATGGATGAGTTAGAGCAAACCACCTACCATCCTGTTCACCATGGTCAGTTTACCACCTAACAATTCCAAGTCCTTTAGCCTATGTTATATGATTCAAAATTTCAAATCACCTTTTTAATGGCATATATGTCTTTAATTACACCATCCAAGTCAATTTCCATCCACAAAACAATATTAAGTATCGGGTAAAAATGCAACACATCAGCTATGGCATTTCACTACATTCCAATAATAAACAATGTGATATTATCTTTCCCCGTCATTATGTCCAAAGGGGACATCATGTTTATTACCTAAAACCGCCTTTATGCCATGCTCTACTCCATATACCACTTGCTCATAATGTTCATCCCATTATCACCAACATCACATTTTATGATCCACATACCATAAATTACACTTTCTACACATTATGTGTATACCCCTCCTAAGAGAATATATAAGATCACTAAATCACTGTAGCTTTTTCATTGACTACCTAACTATCCATGTCCCTAGTAAAGCATGTGATATTGATTTTTTATTTCCTAGGCCACAATTCTATCCTGACAAGTAACAACCCACCTCACCCCTTTATAAGACATTTATATTTAAGGCACCACAAATCCTGTCACTAGTCTGTTTATTACTTCCACAACTCCTTTTTCCCACTAAAATCCCGACGCCACTCATTCCCCACCTATACCAGGCAGCGCACTTACAGCAGCCATATTTTACCCTTGCTCTACAAGCAATTTTGGTTTCCAGAAATCAGCCACATGTTCAGTCAAGGCATACAGGCAGACAATGGAAAAGGTTATTAACGTCAAGGATTTTTCAAACCAACAACAAACTTTGACAATCGGCATTCACTGTGTCAAGGATATTAATCCCAAGATGAAAAGCAATCTCACACACCTGCAGATAAGAAGGTCAAACAACTGAGGCCATGTCAAGGTTTAATGGGTTCCAATACACGGTGAGGAGGATAATTTGTACATTCTTTTTGTTTAAAGGCAGTCAGCTCGACCTATTTGTAAATAGAAACCCGTCCACAAAATTCCTGTGGATCCTCTAAAGCCACCAGAAGTGACATCAAGGAAGGGTAATGGATTGAGTGAGTTCACTACTACGACAGTTGTTATTAAACCCAATCCACATGAAAACATTTGCAATCTATGCAAACAAACTCAAGAGTTCCTGCACAGATATCAGCAGATGGGGGTTAGAAGGAGCTCCAAGTCAAAATAAAAATCTATAAATAGAAATCATCCATACTTTAAATATAATTGTCTCTTTGAGGAAATAAACCCTTGGAGGTGTACACACGTAGGTCAAGGTTGCAAAAGATGTTGTCTTATAATGCCCAAATAAGAACTGCTGGAGTGCCAAACAGTCTAAGTAATGAGCAGCAACCAATCCAAGTGGATGAGGATGATTCTAAGGGTGGGAACCCAAGCGCATACCACTGCTCATACACCTCAACTTCCTATCGAAGAGGCACACCAAGTATAGGTTTCTTCTCAATTGGTTGAAGTCATTGATAGCACTAATCTACATAGAGGAAAATCACAAAATGCAGAAGACTATAGAGGAAAATCACAAATTGCAGTTAGGGAACAAGAGAAAATGTACCCCCAGGCTTGCAGCTCCAGCACTACTAGGGGACAAACCACTGATTGGAATCTGCCAATCTACCATACTCAAACAAAGCCTCCCACTCCTGCACACCGGATTCCACCTGAGCCAATGCAAGAGGAGGAAGAAAAGGCACCAACACATCCAAGACTCCAAGACGAGATAAGTAATCAATAACAATTGTCAAGGGACATTTTGTATGAAAATCTCATGAGGTCCAAATAATGTTTATATGAACATCATGGGCCAATGTATTACAGGCTGTAGTACTAAAGTACAGCAGTAGGCATGGACACATCCCCACTCTTTTTTCCAAGTACAGAACATCTTAGACAGTTCCGGGACATAGGGACTCCAAGGAAACGTCCCCTTCACATTTCCGAGTAGAATATTTTTAACTAAAACATCCACGGGATGTCTCTGGCTGTTAGTGGACATTTCCAAAATATTCTAGGTTATTAGAATGAAGGATTTATGCCAGAATCATTCATTAATAACATTGAAATGAATAAATGTAGCATAACATGAAACTAAAATACCTCTCAAAGGAACAAACCACAAAGTGAGACGCAAATTTTAAAGTGGGAAACCAAACTAATCAAAAAAACAAAAAACATGATAATTAAGAAGGCTTGTCCACAAAATCTTCACAATACAACTTTTAGAAGCAAGATGATTCAAGAAGAGAGAGCTTTAAGTATCTAGTGAACAAAAGAGGAGAGGGATTTTTAAATACAGCAAGAAGAAGGGAGAGAAAGTTACAAGGAATTCCATCGTGAACTTACAAGGCCTCCTAGAGTGTGCCAAGTGTCATATTCCCTTACAAAGAGAAAGGAAGTGTGTAGAGACACCTAAATTTCACCATTTAATGTTGAAATTAACTTTGACATGCTAACCCTTCACCGTCCCCAATTCAAGTTCATATTAACATCATTTCCCTCCATTTTTCGAATAATTGATTAATTCATAATTAATTAATAAAATCATGCACACCTATTTCCTCCAAAACTAATTAAAAATCCGGATTTTTCACCTCAACCAGACATCCTCCATGTTTGTCTCAACCAAATCCAACCACCTTCCTCAACCACTTTATGAGTCATCTTAGAACAGTTCAACCAACTTGTGAGTCATCCCTCAACTTTTCAACTACCTTGATCCATTCATGTTGAGTCACTCGACTACCAACTCTCCCCCTTCTCTCAACACATGGGAATCAATCATCATCCATTGGAATGAGAACTCAAATCCAACCATTGATTATTTTAATGATTCAACAAATTTGAATTATTCTCAACAATTCATCTCATCACCCTCAAACTTATAAACTAACGTGCCATCTTCCACTCAAATCATCCACCTTCAAACTATCGAAACTCTATCGAATTATCCTTGTGAATCCATTGAGATCAAAGCAATTTTCAACCATACATTGCCCAATTCCCTTTGTTTGGAGAAGAGTTAAGCAATCACATACATCAAGCAAGAAAGAGCAAATCTACCATTGATCACACAATGAAGAAGGTGATGAACATGCATTGTATATTTTGTAAGTGTTTCATTAGTTAGCTTTCTTTTATTTTTGTTGCTCTATCAAAAAATTAAGTGTAGTTTAGGCAGGATTGCATTGTATTTTGTCTTCTTAATTTACATTCTAAATTTCACACTATACAATGTGTGACAAGTGGAGGGAGGAGTTACTTGTGCAAGTAATTGTTAAAATCCTACAAAAGGACAAAGAGGTGAGAAACACCTCAGTAAATCCGTATTTCCACATAAATATAAATCCCACACACTCCTAAATACTAGGAAAGATAAAAGCAGTGTTGTAGAGAGACAATCCCCCAACCATAGGACATGTCTCGAGTACCGGTATGCATTGCTGATATGGAAGACAGGTACATAGATCTCTGTCAGAGACATGTCTCCCAACCATTTTTAGGCATAAAAAACATGTGCCCTAAAAAAATGAATTTTTGTAATCTCATTGTCTCCTAGTAATCCATAGTGTAGAGCAAAACTGAGAAATACCTAGGTAAGTCTAAAATGCATTGTTTATTCTAAATCGTTTCTCCATATTTCTACATGTCACTAATTGCGGCAATGGAGGCTTTGTCATTCATGGCAAATATTTGTAAACTTTGCAATGTAGTTTTTAGACTTGTCAAACGAAAGGGTATGTGGTCGTGTACTTCCCTGTGTGGTCCATCAAGCGATCCTTGACCTCTCTCCAAAGAGAACATCGGCAAGATATTTCTATCTAGGGGGGCCATGCAATGCAGTTTTTACAAGTATCAAGTTATAATTTTATTAATAATTATTTAATAAATAAATACTTACACAGTTATATTAATAATTTAATCCTTAATTAAATTACACAATTATATTAATAATTTAATACTTAGTTAACTTTAAGTTTTTATTATTTTAATATTTAAGTTTTTAATATTCATAATTTTATTATTTAATTTTTAGATTTTTAAAAATGTTTTGACTTTTTTAAATTTAATAGTTATGTTTTTATATTTTAATATTTAATATTTATTATTTGATGTTTTTTTATAATTATTAATTCTTTATATGCATACAATATTTTTTTAATTAATTTTTAAAGTGTCATGGCCATTGCATATATATATATATATATATATATATATATAGTCTTCTCCCCATACCCATCTATTTTTCAAAAAAATTGCGTACTGGTACCCGTCCCTGTCTCCCCATATTTGTACCCATCTCCTAGCAATTATGGATAAAAGTGAACCCAATTAAGATTAATTTCCAACACTTCCCCTTAAGCTTAAGTTGGGGTTACAAAAGTGGAGAAAATATTTACTAATAAAGAAGGGAGTTGGCATTACATAATTTCCCCCTTAATGACAATTTCCCTCGAAATGAAGTCCATAGATTACAATCTGAGAGGAATCGCCAAAAATGTTGTAAAGGTTGAAGTTTAATCATCAACAATCTCAAAAAATCCTTGTGGGAAAGAAATATGGTCAATCTGCTTTGAAACAAAGACTAACAAAAGATAGGAAAAAATGATCCATAATAACCTACAAAACACAAAGACTAAAACCAAATCTTCAGGTTAAGAGAAAGGATGCCATAAAAATTATCTATACTCAATTTAATAAAAAACAGATCCAAGAGCAATGAGACAACTTTCAAAGTGCTTAATCCTACACAAGCAAAAGGAAGTTAGTCAAAGCATGACGAGAAAAATAGATGCAAATCTAATAAAAGATTATGCAAAAAAAACGTTGAGTCTACAAAAACTCCAAAAAGAAAGGCACTTGTTCTTGAAAAAACTTACAAAACAATAAGCAAAAGAGACGGAGTAAAATATAGACACTTTTAAGTGCTAAATCAAATGGTAAAACAAGTAATAGCAGCAATGTTTGATTTTAGTTTACCATTTTTAATGTCTCATTGTTTGCGAAAACAATGATCATCATTATTAGTTTTATTACAATACTTACATTCTAACTTTTCCTTTGCTTTTGAGTTAGACTTGTGGTCTATTTTATCATTTCCATTTTAAGATTTAGGATTGTCTGTCATTTTTGTGTTAGTGTTTAAATACAAAAACATGTTCATTGGTGTTGAAACTACCAAATTGAATTAACTTTTGTTCTTGTTGATGCAACAAAGTACAAAATAACAACTCTAGGAGGAATAGCAAGCTGTGAATGAACATTTGTTTTGAAAGTCTGAAAAAGTCTAAGTAAGCACTTTTTCATTGTCGTATGAATTAAATGCAAATCTGAAATTCTAACACCCAAACCAGATAATTATAAAAGCAAGGAACCTTTCTCAAAATATCATCTATAGTTTTAAAATCATTATATTGCAAGTCTGAAAGTTGATATTGAATTTGAATTTTTCTAGATTCATTCACAAGATCGTAAACAACTTTAAGTTTACACCAAGCAACGGATGTAAGAATACAACCATCAATATGCACATGCAATTCAGGGGTCATGACCATACCAATCAAACCTAAGGTCTCTTTACTTTTTGCTTGTTATTTTTCTTGGACATCGGCGTTGATAAGTTTTTCATCAGATTTGGGGTTTTTATCAACTACGACGTGCAATATGTGTTTGAAGGTGAAAATGTATTGCATGTTTGATTTCCATAAGTGGTAATTGGTTGATGTGAGTTTAAATTCCGGCAATAATTGAGTCATTATGTCATGAAAACTCACCCAATCTCAAAAATCTAAATGCAAAAAAATACCAAATTACTTAAAATACGAGGAGGGACAAAAATGCCAAAAACAATAGGTGCGACCGAAGAATAGAAAAATGGTCAGAAAAAATTTTGACAATTGAAAGGTTTGCACAATAGTTTTGAAAAAAACTACATGATGGTAAATAATACCAAAGCAAATAATGTTTTAAAGCACATCAATTGCTGCAAAAAAACTACAAATTGCTGATCCAAAAGTTTTGCTTGACCAACTTTAAACAATTTAGATCAATTAGCTTGTCAATGTAAGTCCACACCAAAGCACCAAAAAATAAATGTGTTAAGCACAAAGCACTTCTCCTTTTCTTTGTTTTAAATGAAGATAAGATAAGTTTAAACAAACTTTAAGTTTTAAAACTAAACAAGGAATTACATAAAAACGTATTCCTTTTGTTTGTTTTTAAAAAAAACTTTTGATTTTTGCTTGAAGAAAACTTGTAAAAGTAAGTTCATACCAAAACACAGCGTTACAAACAATAATTGAGAAGCTTTTGTTTTGATTGACTTTTGAAATACAACTAAAGGACAGATTATAAGGAGAAAGTCGTTAAGATTAGTTAACTTGGCGTTACAAAAGAGAAATGGAACGAAACTGAAACACACTAATATAAAGTGAGATTCTTAAAGCCAAAAAAGAAAGGCATTATTGATTAGTTGTTTTGAATGTTATTGAAGGAAAGAATAAAATAAGATCCGTGGAAAAAAAAACAGCTAAACTAAAGTGTCAAATAATGAATAGCACCAATTATGAAGATTGGATTTAAAACCTGAAACAAAGTATGAGAACATAGAAAGCTACACAAGCTTAAGGAAGGCGAACAAACTACACTATGGGAAATATAGAACGATGCTTAAAGAAAGTGAAAGACAAATATGAAAGCCAATAATAAACCAAAGGCCCAACGTAATCATAACAAACAGCGATGCAAAAGAAAAATGAGTGTTGCCGGGACACCCCAAAGACAATAAGAATAAGGCATTATCAAGAGAATGCAAGAAACGAAAAAAGCGCGAGTAAAAAGGCTTCAAATGGAAAAAAAAATGCCGAGATAAAAGTGTCAAGATAGAAGTGTGCAAACAAAGGCGAACCAGAGACAAAAAGCACACTGAAGCACACAAACAGATAAAAGAATAGCGCATAAGTTGAAGGCAAATGAGAACAAAATAGACTAACCACAAGCTTAAATGCAGAAGTAAATGGCAAGACAAGGGAAACACAAAGCTAAAAAGAAGGGACTCAACCTTAGAATGACGTTGAGTGAAGTTACAAAAAATACAATGCTTCGATGACAATTAAGGCAAAACCAAAGTCCAGAAAAGGTAAAACCAGCTTATGCAGAAGTTATAACTAAAACTCAGAACTAGCAAGATAAAAAAAGTGCTAATAACCAGACAAAAACCAAAAGAAACACTAATAAAAAAATACATATCAGAATGAAATCAAATGAATTTAGTGGGCTAGCGATTGATTTATTTTATTTTTTCAAGGTTTTATCTAAAGGAGAAAGCAATAAAAAACTTACTTGCATGAGAACCCTTCAAAAACCCGCAAAAAGATGGAAAAGCTCATTATGAGCAACCTGCAACTTATGGTTACAAGGTAGAAAGATCAAACAATGTGAAGCCAAGAAAGAGACGGATTCGGAAAAAAAATATTGCAAGGGTGGAAGCCCTTGCAAAAAAAATCCTAGATTTCCCCCAAAAAAGTCCTGCACAACTCACAAATCAATGTTAGAAAAAAACACTAAGCTCTAAAACCATGAAGGATTTATGCCAAAATTGTTCACTAATAATATTGAAATAAATAAATGTAGCATAACATTAAGCTAAAATACCTCTGAAAAAAACAAACCACGAAGTGAAATGTAAATTTTGAAGCAGGAAATTGAACTAATCGAAGAAAATATCCACATGACAATTAAGAGGGGTTGTTCACAAAATCTTCACAATACAACTTTTAGAAGCAAGATGATTCAAGAAGAAGAGAGAGTTTCAAGTATCTAGTGAAGAAAAGAGGAAAACAGGGCTCTTTAAATAGAACAAGGAGGGAGAGGGAGTTACAAAGAATTCCATCATGACCTTACAAGACCTTCTTAGTATGAGTCGTCATATTCCCTTACAAAGAGAAGGGAAGTGTGTGACAAGTGGGGTGAGGAGTTACTTGTACAAGTAACTCCCAAAATCCTACCAAAAGACAGAGATGAAAGACACCTCATTAAATACATATTTATGTCATTTAAAAATTCACATAAAAACATATCATACACACTCCTAAAGACTTATGAAAAATAAAAGTGAACCCAATTGAGATTAATCTCCAACATAAAACTTCTGCGGGTCATCTAGGACATCCTAGATGTCCCCAGGACCATTGAGGGACAACTTGGACGTCTCAAACATCGCCAACGGCAGCATAAACTTGGCCTTTAAAAAAAATAGTTTTTAATTAAAAATAATAATGCAAAAGCTATTGAAAGATTAAAAAACATAAAACAAAGAAAACCTGACCCTAAAAGTGACATTCAAACTTATAAATACACCCAACGAGGAGCAATTCGTGGATGTCATTTTAAATGGTTATTCCAATTTTTGAGTTGCGACTTGTGCCTTTGCGGACTATGTTTTTTCAATTTTTGTTTTGGCCCTTGAGCATTAGCATGTTGAATAGTTTATGTATTAATCAAAAACTTTAAAACTATGATTTCTATAATGTTACTATAGGATCATTCATGTATTTAGTTCTACTTCTACTATAGCCTATCATCAGATCATGTATTTGTAACTTTTCTCATTGTAAATTTTAATATTGTTGATGTATCTCGACTTTGGTCCTTTATTCCTTGAATTAAAATTTAAACTTTAATGATTAGTGATATTGATCAATCACAATGTTTAAATTTACATTTATGATTTTGAATTTCAGCTTATTTTAGTCTCTTTATGTTATTTTTTTAGTTTATTTGTATATTATTTTAATTAGCCATACCTCCGTCGTTCCCAAATATTTGGAAATTTTTTTCCATCCCAGAAACACCATCCCGCTGTCCCAGAGTCTTGGGTAACTATGCTAAAATATGTAGTCTATTTTCAGGCATTGTTGTTTCAGCTGCCGTAGTTTCAGCTATTTTTATAAATAGGTTGGGGACAAAAATCCTTATGCATTTTCAAGAGGAGCATAGACGTGCATAAATCTGCCCTGATTACTTTAGTATCTTCAAAGTCCTTTCTCTGATATGTAAAATCCTCCAAAAGGTTGAAACGGCAGCCTCAGTTTTTTCCTTTGTCTAGGCTGCCAAATGATGCAATTTTTTCTCTATCAACATAATATTATTGACTGTTAGCCAAAAAAAAAAAAAAAACTATAGAACTTGTGTCACAAAAATCAAAGAAAAACAATTATCTTGTTTACAATAATAACTCAAGGACAGAGTACAATAAAAAAGACATGCCATTACAGAAAAATAAACATCACATTCATAATGAATCAATTGTGCAAAATAGTTTTTTGACTCGTGGAGCATATATAATCTGCAAAATGCCTAGTCCCTACAATATTCTTACTTGATCTATCAGTCAGTCAATGCACTAATAATAACGCAAGAAATTCCACACATGATCTCAGCACAACATTCGAGGCTTAATTAACTTGACTACAATTTGACCCCATGTGTACACGGATCCCTTCACCTAGACATTTGATTTAGTATTTTGAATATCTCTAGCATCAACCCATAAGCAGCATGCTAAATCAAACATAAAAATGAAGGAATCCCATACAAGTGGGGTTAAATTTGTGATAAAGTTATATTACCATATTGTTGTGTTACAAAAATGCACGAATATGTTGCACTATCATCAATCATTCTTTATTATCAATTTGTAGTGTGTGTGTGCACGTGTGCACGCTCGTGTGTGCCTATGTGTGTATTGCATAGAGGAGTCACATGTTTGTCTTGAGTGGGGTAGGGAATGTAGGCCCAATATTAACAATATATAAGGTAACTAGAAAATCAATCCCCGTGTGGGCTTCAGCAAGGAGAGTCTCATAAAGCAATTTGGTTTCTTGCATGGAGGTGACCTAAAAACTACTTTTACCTTTACTTTTACCAATGCATGTTTTCAGAACTATGGTGTCTCCTTTGGTAGGGTTCCCTTCATGGTAGAAGAGTTGTGAGGGTCATGTGACCATATATTGCGAGCCTGTAAAGAATTTAGATTTGAGAGATCTAATCCATGAGAGAGTTTGTCATGGACCATCCCTCATACCTGCACCCAACAACAAAAATACAAAGATAAAAGTCTAAAATACTTGCAATACATCTCCCAGTACTCAATAGATAAAACACAATTGGTCAAGCATGAGTGAAGATCATCACCAAACCACGCCCTGCAAACGGGAGCCCCTTGTCATTCCTTGCCATATGGCATCACTAATTCAGGACTCCAACCAACCCTATCTCCATTACCCAACCATAATTAAATAGCTTTGAAAATAATTTGAGTAACTTAAAGTGTAAATTCTTAATTGATTCCATTTCATCTCAATGTCGCTGCATTTAGATTAGTTTTCGTCTCTTATGGGATTGTTAGCTCATCAACCATCCTGCCCAAAATAGTTGGCTCATTTATCATCCAATAAATGTGGATATTGTCAAACAAACCCTTTTGGGAATGGCTGGCTCATTACTCATCCACTGGATGTGAGCATCACTCATTTCCCTTTTCTAGGATTGAATGGTTCGTTACTGATGCACTGAATGCAGGCATCTTCAACAACCCTTTTTTGGGGATTGTCTGGCTCATTAGTCACCCACAAAACATAGGCATCATCACCCACCCTTTAAAGGGATTGCTCAGCTCACTTGTCACCCACTAAACATGCACATCATGAGCAGCAAACATTTCCGTCAAATCAACCCCTCAAGTCTAATATTCATCATTTTTGACATTTAAAGTAATATTCAATCAAAATAGTCAATGGGATTCCCATACCATTCAAAAAGTTAACCAAGTGGTCAAATACCTTTGATCAAACTGAAAACTGAATGTAGTCAGCTTACTGTTGCAGAAAGAATATGCTGGTACAGTGCCACATACACTAAGTCCAATCAACAATCCATGTAGATGGTCAACACACATCAGTATTTTCTTTGAACATCGTCAACACAATCAAAGGAAGAAATTATGGTACTCAAAACTCCCAAAAGTCAGCACTGTTGCAGTAGTCAGTCATATTGCAGATCTGGTCAACAATAGGGCTTGATATCAACTCACTGGTTCTGTCCTCTTTGATGCATGACTCTGCCTTAGAGAAATGAAATCAACTGAATGATGTTTAGTTGAGGTATCCCGTTGACCTACAAATATGTATTAAATGCAAATCAAACAAGTTGACATCATACAAGTCAACTTACATCAGTGAAATTATTGTTATTCAAAATTCGCATGTAGGTATGACAGGAGAGAGAAAAGAAAGGTTGACCAAATTTCAAATTTACTGGCATGACAATGTCAATCTAGTTAAATACTGTTCAAATAGGTATAATTAAGATTTCATCGTTAAGAGTTAAAATATGTCACTGTGACTTCATCTTCCTCCTTTTTTTTCCTGATCCCTTTGTCCTCTATGGTCTCTTTTCTGAGACTGTCTTCCATTACCTTGAAGATGCAGTTAATGGCTTTACAGTTAAGTGAAGGGCTGGTCTGGGCCTAGCAGAGTTGGTTGAAGGTGTTTCAATTATCTGCCTATATGCATACAGGTGGAGGTGGCGGATAAAGTTTAAATCATCATGTTAATGGACGAAGTATAGACAAGTCATTGATGAATTAGTGGTTGAGGATTGCAGAGGTAACCTTCAGCAGTGTGGAGGAGAGCAGTCCATTTATTCGGTGGCTATAATGCAAGGAACCCACTGCTGAAGATTTGCAGTGGCAGATAGCAGACTAAAGAAACAAATCTCGGGACCTCATTCTTAAAATTTGTTGAATATATCATTTTTCAAAAGTATTGGTGGGAAACATGTGGCAGACTTGTGTTTAGTGCAAGGCAACAAAGCATTTTGTGCATACTCAATAAATTACTGGCATTGTGGAAAATTATGATAGAATTTTTCCGAAAGCTATGTTCCACCTTCAGTTGGCTGGGATTGCTAAAGCCAAGGAGACATCAAAGACAAATCGCTTGGTCAGAGACCATAAACTGCTGATGAGGCATTGAGGCAAACATAAAGTGAACTTCAATTTGGGATTTTGAATGCAAATCAAGGCAAGATGCAGGTTCGGTTTCACAGGAATCCTTTGTTAAGGCAATTCAGCACCACTCAGGCAGGAAGCAACTATGGAAGACAACATGTGAAAAGGTAATAGTGAATTAAAAAAAAATAAGAATCTCGACTTTATTATACTTAAATCTATCAAAAAAGGAAAGAAAAATAACAATTATCCTCCACTCTAGAATAAACAAAGTAAATTAAGGAAGAGATGCCTGTATTCACAATGAAATACAAAATAGTAGATTTGCTGTATGTAATAAAAAACAATAGAATCCATATTTTTCTTACTTGATCAGTAAGATCGCTAATGCACTGAATAATAGTGTGGCACATTCTAGACATGACACTCTACACTTAAAAAATCGACCACATTCTTGAGCCCATATGCATATGAGATTCCCTGCACCAAGGAATTCAATTGAATAAATTGATTCTCTCTATTATGATGAGGTAGGCTCTGGTGTGTCAAGGCACTCATTGTGTGGAAAAAAGTTAATTATGAAGAAAATGTAGCTACATATTGAGCTACCTCTAATTTTACTTGCATATTAATGATTGTCGAAAGGTGCTGACCACAGAGGCTTTAAAGACCATTACCTAATAGTGCAGTTTTAAAGACCATTGCATAGAAAAGTTGAACATTGCATTCCATTAATTCTTGAATAGGATTGCAAACACACTAACAACTTGTAATATAACTCATTATCCATCTTTCTCGAGACTGGAACTGGAGTAGTTATAGATAGACTGGACCTAACAAGATATCTTAAATTTATCTTTTGACCATCCGTGGACATTAATATAATTATGTTCTTTCTTCTTTCTTTCTTTAGGAAAAGCAACACACACCCTGATAATAAAAAGAGAATGCAAATGTTAAAATATATTATATCCATCAACTCCTTTGTAGCCATGAAATCACAAAACAGTCCTCATCATCAGAAATAACTTCAGACCATGTCCTCTACAATAGTTATTAAAATGTCATTTTAAAAATATGACTTGAGAATTGAAATCACAGCACAACGAAGAATAAATGAGAATATTTACTCACAGAAGATTTTTTGGAAGATAAAAGATGCTCTCAATGTTTTAGGCAAAAAACTAAAAATAAAAAGAATTCAGCAAAAGGAGCATACATTCACTTGCAGCCCCTTTGATAAAACAAAGCTTCCCAAAAGTTTTGATTAGCCCTCTCAGGAGTTTTGATTAGACAGAGCATTTTGATGACAAGTTCTACCACTACAAACCCATTAAACATGGGTTTGATGTGTTGATAGGGGGATATCCAATGTTTTGCACCTCGATGACAATATTTGTCAGCACTAGAGTAAGCATATCATTCGTGTTTGTATTAGAGCTAGTCGGACATTTTGTAGTATGTATGTATGTTATATATAGAAGTGTTGTGTTATTTGTTATGCAATAGCCATGGGCATACTTCAAATTTTTGGTTAGTCATGATCGGTACCCACTCATTATTTGGGGGTCAGTGCTGTGTTATCTGTTATGTAATAGTCTTGGGATCTCATGTGTGTCGCATATCCCTGTTATTCTTGTTCTCCATAATTGATGTACATTGTTCACATATGAATAAAGAGAAGTTCTTGTGAGTTGTTCTTTGTAATTTCTTGCACTTTTATATTTCTTTACTAAAACTAGCTCGTTTAAGATCTATAATCTCTGAAGTTTGAATGCTTAACTGAGAATTTTATAATATACATATGCTGTTCTACTTGAAACTGTGCTTCAAATGACAGTTTTAGATTGCAATTTGTGTTTGAATTAGTGTCATTAAGTTGTTGGAACATAAACAGTACTTTAGTTAGAACTGAAATGGCAACAACCAAAGAACAGTAAAGAATACAGCAACCACAATCAAAGTTTGTCACAAGAACTAATCTGGAAATACCAGTGTAGGGAAAACCAGCTACAAGTGGCAATAGCTCAGCTTCCATTCCTTCTTTGGCCAAAATAAGTTTACAAAGAGCTCAGATATAGCATTCTATGGTAATATTCATGCTGCTACGCTCACTAAAACTACGCTCTGCCTTTTTTCCCCCCCCTACAACCAACTGGAACCCCTAACTCTCAACATCACACTCTTATGCTTCCTTCTGGATTCATGCCTCCATGTATAACATGTTGGAAGTGTCCTTTTCTGCACTAAAGGACTCACAAAAGACTCGGAATGCAAAATGATACAATTTCAGTTTGTGGCTCTGACTGTTCATTTTCCTCCTATAGAACCGCCACCTCAAGCATGACATAACTGCCATTTTACACAATGCCAATTATGCAACCGCCACTTTACACAGTGTCAATTACGCAACCATGTCACTTGTACAACTGCCGCCCTGTTTTATCTGCGGGTTTCATCATAATACAAAAAAAAAAAATTGTTCTATGGTCTGATCCTGACTGTTTCTAATTGGTTTTTGGTTAAATAACGAAGTAGTATTAGTCTGATCCTTATGGATCATACCTCTGCCTTTCTAAAGGCTTTTGGTCCCACAAAATCTTTGAGGTTGAGGAGACGTGGGAAAACCTCTTTCACTTTCTCCTTGAGGTACCATCTTGCTTGCCTTGGGGTCTTCCCCTTGATGCCGACCTGCCAAGACTCATGCTCTTTTTCTCGTCTCTCTAACTTTCCACTGCAATGCCACATCCTCCTCCAACTCTCCGTGTGCATTCAAGACAAAATATTCTATAAAGGGTAGCAATCGCCCTTCATCTTCTTCATCCAACATGGATGGCTCGTATAGATGCAAGTTCTCACAATTAAATACTGATTGCATCTACATGAATGAAGCCAAATCACGCTTGAAAGCATTCTCTCCAACCTGCTCCAAGATAGTGAATGGTCCATACCTAGAGGTTTGAGCTTCCTAGCTTGTCCTTGGAAACTCTCCTTGCTCAAGTAAAGCCATGTCTTGCCTCCCACTTTGACCTTGTGCTCTCTACGGAGTTGATCATGTCTAGCCTTGTACTTGGCTTAAGACATATCTAGCTATTCTTTCATCTTGAGATGGATTTGCTTGATCCTCTTAAAATTTGTTTCTCTTGTGCCCTCTGAATCTAGATCTTCCCCTTCTCCCTGCTGTCCTATTAACATCAAGTGGGTTAGTAAAAGGTTACTTATTTGGACGTATGCATTGTCATATTGTATGAATGTTGAATATATGCCAAAGACTCATCCCAATTCTTGGATGCTTCTTGTTATAGCCCTTATCAACTATACCAAGGTCTTAATGACACATCTTAGTTGCCCATTTGTTTGGGGATGAAAGGTTGTGCTTCTTTATATCTTGGTATCCATCTTGCCCCACAAGGTTGTCCAAAGATTCTAAAAAATCTTGAATTCTTGTTTGATATAATAGAATTAGGAAAACCAAAATGCACCCAAACATTAAAAAAGAACAATCAATCTATTTCATGCCCTTTTACTGTCTTTTTACATGGAATTAAAAGCACACGTCAGGGAAAATTTCAAGGAACCCGCGAAAAAATAAAGTTATAGAATGGGTGGCGAATGTTGTTGGGACGGGATTCACTCGAGTGGCGAGTCTTGCAAAAAATGGCCATCATGCCTGTGGTGAAAATAGAAAACCAAATAAATTTATTGTGGCTGTAAAGGCAAATCTCGCCTAATTTATAGAAATTACTAAAATATTTTGGAAAGTTGTAGTTGTCCTCTCCAAGTCAAATACAAAAGCATTGTATAGAATATAAAAGAATTACATAGCATATAAAAGTAGTGCATAGCATTCAAAGGCATCACATAGCATACAAAAGCATCATATAGAATAAAAAAGCATCGCAAAGAGATGAAAAAATACTTTGCTTAACGAGCCACTAAAAAAAGCACCAAAAGGAATACAAACTTCACATGACACTAAAGAAAGCACCGTAACAAATAAAAACTTATCATGGTAATAAACAAAGCAAAACACTAAAGAAAAACTTTGCATGCAAGATAGCACTAAAAAGGCATCACATAAATGGAAAGCTTTGCTAGGGATTCGATAGCAAAAGCAATGCTAAGTACAACGAAAGAGGACAATGACAATTAATGCCAATTGCACATGTTGGATTTTAAGTTTATGTGTCATGAATCCACACCCCAAAGTTATAAAAATATACGTAAAAGTTTATTCATAGAAACAAGAGTGAAACCTTTAACTAGCATTTTGAATCTTTGGCGACTAAATTGGTAAGAGTGCAGCAAGGTAAAAAGCAAAGCAATGCAATCAATATCTATGGAAGAGTTGGACGAGTTGCAAAAGAATATGCCAAACGTGCATATGTCAAAGAAATTTTTTTGAACAACTCAAAGAATGTTTCAAGATTGGGAAATATGGAAATGGGGATTCAGCAAAAACGAACCTTTAGCATGGAGGGATCCATGATTTCTCTTCAGTTCACTAATTATCCATCAATCCCTCACAAGGATTTATGGACAATGCAAGACCAGAAGAATTCAAGCAAATGAGTATTCAAGAATGAATACAAGAAAATGGAATAGACAAGTTGGAGTAAACTTCTCAAGTTACCCTTCTTTGGGTTGTCAAACGATTTCAAACAAATAGCACTGACAAGAATGTCAGATGGAAAAATATGGACAACTCAAAATCTAATTATACCAGTCAATACAAAAACCCTGGCTAGGGTAACCAAATTTCCTAATAAAGGAAAAAACATTCCTCAATATACGACAAAGTGTATGTCCCATATAATCCAAAAAGTCAAGAATATATGAGTGAAAGATGGGAACAAAAGTTATTCTCATAGGAAGTGAGTGATATGATGGTTCAAAAACTCGTTGAGTATATTAGAGATCGGTTCTAGCATAAAACTAAAAATTGGAAGCATGTCCCATTAGGCATATTTGCTATTGCACACCAAATGGTAACTCCCAACATCAAATTAAATTGCACTGAGTATTTTGCAAATGAATTGCTAGAGATATGTGAGACAAAATTTAAAGCATAACACTTTACAAAATTTCAGTATACTTTCTTGCTAGTTTTAATATTATTTGTTTATCGGAAGATCCCAAAAGGACCATTAACTCTTATTCCAAACCATGACCCTAAAGTAACATTTAGAAAGTATATATTTTTGGAAGAAAAAGGGTATGTACAGTGCAAGGAGAGAAACTAATTTAGCACTTTGGTTGTTTAATTTGAGAGAGCTCATCAATAATAGCCCCAGAGTACCAAAAAACTTAAATAATGAGCACAAAGGGAATATGTATGTCACATTCACGAGAAACGGAACTTGGGTTGTGGCTACAAGGCACAGAAAGGTTCGTCTTGATCCATCATATCATTCATGGCAACGAAGCAATTGCTATTACGGGAATTGTCACATCAATAGGGCACAACTACAAACCTAAAGGTAAATCCAATTTCTTCGAAGGACCATAATGTAGCAAGATCATCTAAACGGTCTAAACAGAAAGTTGACAAGCCAAGGAAGCACAGCAAACCAGTTGAGGCAACAACCAAAGAGGCGATGTAATGTCCCCTTTCCATAATTAAACCAATTAGAAGACCTGTAGCCTATTCATTATTTCCTATGGGCTAAGAGATTAAATAGGGAAATAATTTAATAATATTTTTAAGTTGTCTTAAAGTTATTTTATTTTATAACATGGAAAAAGGTCACGTATTATTATTATAAAAGGGGCCAAAAAGTAATGTTCATAATTGAGCCAAAAAGTAATATTTATCTAAAAGCGTTTTAAATGTTTTTAGAGTCAGGGCAACCGGAAAAAGGGAAATTATAAAAGAATATTTAGGCTCAAAAGGATTCATTATTCATCTTTAAAATCAAAACCCTATTCCAGGTTGGAGCTTTTGTGTTCAACTTTTCCATCTAGAATGAAATCCCTCCGGTGTACAGGTTAGAGCCCCGACAACACGCAAACAATGACTTGTCAACATACCATGCAGAATATGAAGAACTCAGCCTTGCAGTACAGTAAGCATTGACTTTCCAAGAGTTATGTGATCTAAGAATGAAGAATAGTACAAGATGGGGAAGGAGAACTCACCCAGATCAGCCCCGTAAAGATATGCAACAGCGTATGGATAACATTACAATTCCTACATATGATGAATCTAATAAATGTTCTGTTAGGTCTTGGTTTCAGATGCTGAATACCTACTTATCACTGAATCTGATGTATGAAGAAGAGGCCATCAAATTTGTTACCCTTCACTTGGAAGGAGTAGCACAAGTGATGGTACCATGGCATGGTCACTCAAGGGCATGGTTCCATTTCTACATCAGAAAATTTCAGCCAAAGATTAAAAGAGAGATTTGATAGAAAAGATCATTAGATTCATTTCAGAGAATTAGCTCAGCTTAAGCAGTTTGGAACTATGGATAGCTATATTGTAGAATTCCAAAGATTATCCATCATGGTTCCTAATGTGATAGAGAGGAGACTTATAATTCTATTTGTAGGACTAACTAAACCACTCAAGGGTTTGGTAAAAGCCTTTGATCCTATCTCTTTGCAAGAAGCTATTAAGAGGGCTTTAAACTTGGAATCTTCAGGACCCAAAAATAAATTCTTTTCAAAGACACCACCTTTTGGACAGCAAAGGACATCACCTTTTGGGCAGCAAAAGAAACCATTTCAGTAAAGAGTCACTCAAAAGAAAGAGCTGCCACAAAAATCAGGTAAAGATATAGAGCCCAGAAATGAGCTCAAAAAAAAGAAATCGTGCTTCTCTTGCAAGGATCCATGAGAACTTGGTCACCGCTGTCTTGGGCGAGGTCGGGTACATTATATCGAGGTAATATCAAATGGACAGTCAGAAGCAAAGGAACCTGAACCTAAAAGAAGGATGAAGATACCCCAGGAGGCACCCTTGCTACACTTTCTGGTGCTCTCCGATATCACTCTTTCAGAGTTTGTGGAGTTTTATATGGACATAAAATCATAGTGTTGATTGATAGTGGGGCAACCCACAACTTCATAGATGAGGGATTGGTAGCCAGAAAAGGTTTAAAATAAAGGACTTTGATGGGTTCCATGGTGTTGTAGCTGATGGTTTTACTATTCCCTACACTAAATGAATTCAGTAGTTAGATGTTACACTTGGCTGGCACAAGATGCATGATGACTTTTATATTGTGGGCACAGAAGAAACATATATGATATTAAGGGTAAAAGCAATATTGTAGCTAATGCTTTATCTAGACAACCAACTCTATGTTCAATGTCTGAAATCTCTGTTGATTGGAAGGTTACTATAATAGTAGAGTATGCAAAGAATATCTTTACGGTTGATATCCTTGGGGACGGAATATAGGATGATAGGTACAAGGTGGTAGATGATCTCATCCTTTATAAGGGTAAAATTTATCTCTTCCCTAAATCAAAAATGAAGCATAAGGTCTTGAGGGTAGTACATAATACACCATTGGTTGGTCAACCAAGGTATTTCAAGATTAATTAGCAAATCAGGGAAATGTTTTCCTAAAGAGGACTCAAGGGAGAGATCCCCAATACATCAGAGAGTGTATTACCTACCAACAGAACAAATTTGAACAGGTATTTCCAGTAGGTTTGTTGCAGCCCTTACCAATACCAAATCAGAAATTAGAGAGTATTTCTATGGATTTCATCACTGGTCTTCCAAAAATTCAAAGTAAGAGTTGTATTTATGTTGTAGTTGACAAACTTACTAAATATGCACACTTCTTTGCTATTTCATCTGAGTTCAAGGCACCACAAGCTGCTGCTTTATTTTTTATAAAAGTGTTTAGGTTTCATGGGTTCCCTGAAAACATAGTAAGGGAAGCAAGTTCCTTAGCCTATTTTGGCAAGAACTCTTTTATTTGATAGGAACCAAGTTGACTCTCAGTACCAATTACCACCCCCAAATAGATGAGCAAACTAAAATTGTGCATAAGTTGGTTGAGGGATATTTGAGGAACTATGTAGCAAGGTAGAAAACAACGTGAATCAAATGGCTCTATATGGGGAGCATTGCTACAACACCACACATCATATGTCAATTGGTATGACTTCTTTCAAGGTTTTGTATGGTTATGATGCTCTTTCTTTTGGGGACTTGGTCATCACAAACAGTAGAGTGCCAAGGGCAACAGATTTGGTTGCACTCAGTGAAGAAATATTGGAGACGCTCAAGGAAAACCTCTAACGTGCACAAAATCAGCAAAAGTTATATGCAAATCAGCATCGTATTGAAAGAACTTTTGAAGTTGGAGACATGGTTTTCTTGAGGTTGCAACCCCATAGACAGTCTTCTCTCAAAAAAAGTGGCGCTGAGAAGCTCAAGCCTCACTTCTATGGCTCTTACAAGATTAAGCAAAGGATTGAGGAGGTTGCTTATGAGTTTGAATTGCCAGATCATAGCAGGATACATAACGTATTTCACGTTTCATGCCTCAAAAGGGCCCTGGGATAGAATATCATTCCTTTGGCTGAGTTGCTTCCTTTCGAAGATGAAGGCAAATTGATCTTGGTTCCAGAAGCCCTCATAGATATCAAAGAGAAGAAACTAAGCAACGATAGCATAACAAAATATTTGGTGTGGTGGAAAGACTTACCAACATAAATGCTACGTGGGAGGGTATAGAAATTCTTGAGCATCTTAATCTGCAATTGCTTGGGGGCAAGCAATACTAGGAAGGGCGAACTATAATGTCCCCTTTCCAAAATTAAACTGATTAGAAGACCCATAGCCTATTCATTATTTTCTATGGGCTAAGCGTTTAAGTAGATAAATAATTTAATAATATTTTTAAGTCATTTTGAAGTTACTTTATTTCTAACATGGAAAGAGGACCCTTACGTATTATTATTATAAAGGGGTCAAAAAGTAATATTCATTAAGTGGGTCAAAAAGTAATATTTATCTAAAAGTGTTTTAAATTCTTTTAGAGTTAAGGCGACTAAAAAAAGAAAAATTATAAAAGAAGAGTTGGACTGAAAAGGATTCATTATTAATTATTCATCTTTCAAATCAAAACCCTATTCCAAGTAGGAGATTTTGTGTTCAACTTTTCCATCTGAGGACGAAAACCCTCAGGTGCACAGTGTTAGAGGATGAAAACCCTCTTACCCATTGAGGTGATTACATCCAAGGATCATAATTGTGCTGACAGATCAAGTTTAATTTCAGCTTTCAATTGGTTGGAGGTTGTTATCAATTTCCAAAAAATTTTGAGGGATTACCGGACATGTATCAAGGTTTATTGTTGTTTGAGGGTTGTCATACCTTAGAGAGGTTGTTGTACGATTGAGGGACACAAGCCATTGTCCTTGGGACAGTTGTGCAGGGATTTGCGAGCGGTTTAGGGCGGTTTAGGGAAATCACCAACATGGGAGAGTGATGCCCTACCTTACTAGCCACCATTCATCTACAATAGCTGCCTTGTTGCACTCTATTGTTGTAAAACAACTTTGTTGTTGTAATCCAGCTATAAAGGTTTTCTATTATCATTAATTATTGATTCAGCATCATTAGGTTTGGCTGCGATACGTTTATTATTCAATAAATAGTTTCATCAGTATTATAAGAGTATTCAGGGAATTGCAATAAGAATTACAGTTTAATCTCAATATCATTATTGAGTATTGTTGTTTTCATATTTAATCGATGCTTCACTTTTAGGCAAAATTTAAAAAAATCGGAATTCATATAATTACCCAAAAAGGACATTTCAGCGGACTAAGGTCAAGCCTTCACAGTCTAACGCCAATGCTAGTAGGAAAAAGAAAAAAAATCAAAAGGATGTCCTTGTGGGGAGTGAATCCCAAAACTAAGAAGCCACCGAAGTTTGTAGAAACCACGATCTTTTCGAGAAAGAACATCAAAAGAAACAAAAGCAACCTCATATACAAACTTGCATGAAGCTCTTCCCATGGATAAGATCACACTAGTCCATAAGGCTAAACTACTAAGTATAGCGAATTGACCATTAACCAACAAGAAATGAGCTCACTTTATTTGGATGGAGATTTTTGAGAATGCCAAAGAACCCGTTATGTCAATATAGACCAGCTAACAATTCCTAAGTCCTTGCAGATTGTAAGAGATACTGCAACTACAACAAAAGGGATGAGCATTGCTCAGTCCTAGGTTGAGGTAAGACCTTCAGCTCACTCTTCTTCTTTGCTCAAGTTAGTCCAATGACACTGTCACAAGATTTAGACACTGTGCATATGAATGTGAAAGTCAATCAATGCACACAAGAATATATTCCATTGGAAATTGCAGTTACTACACCTCACAAGCCATTGATGAGTGTCTTCACAGATCTAGATGTGGCAAGGAACACTTCCAAAGGGACTAAGATATAATTTGTGACTAGTCTAAATGATGAGTTCCCAGAGTTGGAAGATTTGGGAGAAGTTCTAAGGATTGCCATAGCCACACTTCAAGATAAAATGAAGATAATTAATTCAAGTCCATCTTTGAACTATGAAAGGGGGGTTAAGATACCAAAAAAAATGTTAGAAAAAGGGAGGATGTTGACGACTTGGGGAGGTTGCATACAATATTAGATGCCTTGAACATGTTGCAAGAATATATTGGATTGAATTCCCCCACACCGAAAGAAGGTAGTTAGTTGGAAGGAGTGCAAAATCTAGAATAACTGACTAAAGAACCAACTCCTAAATTTACTCCCAAAGCACCATTGCATGCCATAGAGATTTAAGATCAATCTCATGTTGAATCTTTTCTTCAGGTAGCATCAACTCAAGAGCCACATCTGGTTGATGTCGACTCTATGTTCCTATCAAAGGGTCTAGATACAGTGCAAAAGGACTTGAAGAATCAAGAAGCCCATGATGATGATAATAAGATGAGAGCTTAGATATGAAGGAAGGGGAGCATAGTTCAAACACCAAAGCTTAGAACCCAAATGCGGAGAATGCTCAAGACACGAAGCAGACTAATAAACAAGCGTCACAACCCGCTAAACAATAATATGCATCAATAGATCTTGTTCCCAATATCAAGCAAAGAAAGAGAAAATGTGCCTTATCGTTACCGAATTTGTCCTTGTCCAATATCATAACGGCTAGTAGTGAACAATTGCAAGCAAATCCAACTTCTCGAGCTATTCTACTTCCTGAGACCTTAATGATCAATCCTAATTTTTTTGTAGTGAAGAAAAATTGGATTGAGCAAAGACATGGTCTATTGTGGTTCATCGTGAGTATTCTAATTTCGTCGAGACCACAAAGAAGATTCAAGAGACCTTGATTAAATATGCTCCGGAGATTCTACATGAGTTGGGGATATATAGGAATATCCTAACCCTGACAAGCTAACCCATTTTGTCAACCAGCTTATAAAGAACTACATCAATTTGAAGAAGCATGGTGGATCCGAATAGTGGATCACTTAAATCAAAGTGAGAGTTACAACAAGAAGTCCAAAGTATGAAACAACATATGGAAAAAATCCAAAAAAAGGGGGCGACCATCAAAGTAGGAAGGCCTTTATATAACTAGGTTGTTCTCCAATTAGGAGCATGATTTGGTTAGTAAGCTATGTGAAAGCATTGGGGTTGCATGTGATCGCATATGGAATACAAAGGTAGACATTTCTCTAGAAGATTTACAGTGAATGCAAAGGGAGGAGCATCAACTTCAAACTATTTTAACTCATCAGATGATGGATAGCAATAGGAATAAGGCCCTAGGTCTAATGATCAAACAACATCAAGAATGGGTCAATTATCTTCATATCAAATTGTTTGTTGCGATTGACCTCACCAAGCTATTACTCCAATTATCTAATGCCCTCGCAATGGAGGAGGTGAGTACTGCTCTGAGCAAGGTACGAGGTTGGAATGATCATTTGGAGGATGTTATGTAAGTATGGGCGACTACGAAAAGCAATGTTATTTCAATAGTGTCAGAGGTTAGGAAAGCATTGCATCCATTGCCTAACAAACCATCTCCTCCATGAGAAGTTCATTGTGTTTGTTTTGTTAAGTTTTGGGCATGAAAAATCATCCCAAGACTACAAAAGCTTTGCATGTATTAAAAGTTCATAAATATCAAAAACTATAGAAATGATCACAAACATGTAATTTCTTGTATATTTCGTGCAATTTATTTTATATTGCAAAAAGGTTGCAAACGTTGGTGATTGTGCAATGTGTCTTCACCTCTGAAATTTTACAAAGAATTAATAATTAGTATATAACAATTTCTTACAATGGAATAATGAAATCACATAATTTTGTATAGTATAAACATGCATACATACCCACGAATTATAATGTACTAGTACACATTTTGCCCAATCCCAACCACTACTTTCAGACACATGTTTTTATATTAACTTGAAACTCCTTCCCAGGTCCCAATTTCTTTGCTTTCTATTTCTGGAAGAAATTAGCATCCCCGTTGTATTTGTGGTGGTGTAATTTCCTTGATTGTTAGAATTTCCACTTCCAACATTCAATCATGTAGATATCAACATCCCAAAAGTAGAGTTAAAATCCAATTCTTCTAGGGATGCAAATTCAAGTTCATTCAATGTGAAGTCTTCAAGTAGAAGACATTTCATTGTCATCATCCTTGACAGCATCAATCAGTAAAATATCATAACATGCCCAAAAAATTTGAATTCTTGTAAAATATTTGCATTCTTGTAAAAGCATCGTAGGCCTAAACAACCATCACGTGCCTAAAAAAGCATTGCATACCTTTAAAAACATTGCAATCTATAAAAGCATTGCAAGCCTAAAAAGCATCGTGTGCCCATAAAAGCATCGCATGCCTGTAAAATCGTCACTTGGTTGGAAAAGCTTCATTTTACTGGAAAATCATGCCATAACCTGCTTTGTTAATATCTAACTAAAGTATTTGCAGTACCTTGTGACAACATGTTATGCAGAATTATGAGCTATTTTGATCTGTGATTCTATTTCATGTTGATATTTATATGGATGCTTATGTTGATATTTACTTTTGAATATTATCATTTTAGCACAGTTGTTATTGATGTCACTTGCATGATTGCAGGTACAGTCAAAGGTTGAGCTAGGCCCTAGAATGGAAGAGTTCAGCAAACCATCGCAGCAATAATATACATGCATAAAAGGGTAAGTCGTAAGAAAGAGCTCATCATAATTCTACCATTTTCCTTTTTGTGTTGTTCATATTGTGCCTACTTGTAATGTGTGTATTTGTTATTGTCTCTTGCTCGAGCGGCTATCATTGGCACTGAGCCAATTGTGCTTGTCGTTCGATCATTAGTGCACACTGAATGGTTCAAGCATGTTATGTTTATTGTGTCTATTATGAATATGAGCCTCCAACCTAGTAATACCTTTATCCCAAAATATCATGGGATCCACTTGTCCATGGTGAAAACTATCCTCATAGACCTTAGTTAATGATTGTTTTGCATCCAATTACTCATGTCTACATCAAAATCCTCGCTGATTGAAGAGGATGACGCCCGTGGTACTCTACATTCCTTGTTGATTTCTATATAATCCAGGTTAGTCACAGCCAACTTATAGCTTTTGTTTATTTTTGATCGTGTAGGCGATCGCAGTAATGGTGACTTGAATCCTGTATTGATTTGTTGTTGTGATACCTAAGGGATTGTTGGCATTTGCTTTTGCAACTACACTGGGATGTTGTTGGCTGGTGCACCTAGTGGGGCTTCCAAGAAATGAGAAGTCCACTCCAACTCGTTTTCTTGCTTGGGCTCCTTGTGCACTTTATACCAGCTTTCCAAAATGTTTGCACATGGTGAGTTTGGCTCCTTTGGTATTGTGTACGACCTAATTTTTGTCTTGTTCATAGGAATGACAATTACAGCATCATGTCGATGAGATTCTAATTCGTTTTCCACCATGTTAATGATCATAAGACCATCCTAAGCACAATTATTACCAATCAACGCAAGATAATGCATTTCATCAATTTTCATTTTTATGACTTTTGAAATCTCCTCGCAAGCTTAAGTCACCCACTTTGATATCTATATCTTCCAGCCTTCCAATTGGCTCAACTCAGCCATAATCTACAAGACTTCATATAAAAAGGTTGTAACTCATCACAGGGTTTGCAATAGCTTCCCATGTAGACCGAGGCATCATGTTTACAATAATCCCAAACTCAAATACAATGTTAGGAACTTCATACTTTGCAAGCTCTATATCCATTATTGCATCCATATCCTAGGGTTCTTTGTCTTCATGTACAAGACCATTTTATCTGACTTGTCATACCCTTTTATGGAAGATTGTGTATCAAATTTGTAATTTTTTGCAATGTTTTCATTTGACAACACATTTCTCAATTTGAGCATATCTGTAGGAATAGTGACCATGCCTTATTGGAAAATTGGCATGACCTAACCATAAACTTACGTTTCAGTGTTCACAACATTAGTGGTGCTCCAATCCCTTGCTTGGATTGACCACAACGGCTCGGTTGTTTCCTTCATCAACATCTCCCTGCAAGGATTTGGATATTTGTTTTCTCACACTTTCTGGATTTGTTTTTTTGTGGGTATTTCTAAAGGACCAAGTCCTTGTTCCTTATGTTGCATCCTTGTCACTACCTATATGTACATAGGTTTTGTAGGACAGATGTTCCCCATATTCACATTTCACACCTACTCGTCCTTGCATTGATTCTTTAGTGTCGGTCAATCCTCATTATTGTGTTGGACAAAGACACTACAATATGTTTCACTTTCTGCATTGCTTGGGCAATTTCAAGCAATATGATTCATTTCCCCACCAAATCACAGACTATAGGTTGCCTTTGCTACCTTGGTCCCTGTCTGCAAGATTGGTACCCTCCTTGGTATCCACCTTGTCTTTGCAAGGGTCCCCATCCTTGTTGATTTTGGTATCCTCGATACTGTCTTTGTGGAGAAGGAGGTGCCCAATTCTACCAATATTGAGGAGAAGGTGGAGTCCACGGTTAATGTTGAGGGTAGGGTGGAGCCCATAGTTGATGTTGAGGGCAAAATTGTGTCCATCCTTCTTATCGAGGCATCTCTGTATCTTGTGACCCTGATGTTGTGGTGGTTGCTATGCAAACATTTGTCGTGATATCTTCCTTAAGATCTTCTAGAGCTCGGATATTCTTATCATTCTGAGTAGCTGATTTACCAAAATTACAACTCACGCTCTAACATTGTCACACATAATGTTGTACTAAGTGACATTTAGATGTGGAATGGTCCGAAATGTGACAAATCTCACATAACTCTTTTTGGATGCAAGGACATTCATTTCAATGAAGGCCTTCCGGGCCGCACCACACACCAAATCAAAAGTTTTTGCTTTTTCCCTTCCTACATTTCATCCATTCTTTGCAATACAACATCTATCTTAGCATCAATTTTCGCACTTACTAAAGTGTTATCTCTACAATCCTCAATCGGTTTGACTCTTATTATTGTTGCAATGGCTTTTACCTTGTTAATGAAATGTATATGTTTTATGGTAAACCGTATTTTGACCTCATAATCCTTCTACAAACCAGGCTGCTTTTTCGTTGTCTTCAAATGTAAAATTCATCTTATTCATAACATCTGTGAATCTTTTATCATACTCCAAAACTATTTCCCCTGCCTTTTGTTTGATTTCTTTAAGATCGTAAATGGTCTAGCTCACATTTATGCCTTTTAACCTTTGCAATCAATCTACTCTTTGCACCACTTAAATCCCATTTGGTGCCACCACATTTATAGAAAAACTCTAAGGCTCAACCAATTGGGGAACCTACGAGTTCACACTGTTTGGTCTCATAATCCTTCACTACTTTTACCTCCCATTTCATTTCACAAGTTAGGAGGTATCGCTATGGATCAGTCAGTAAGTCATACGTTTGCAAAGTAACAAAAGCTCGTAGGATATGCCACAGCTCAGGTAATAGGGATATTAACCACTAGTTTACTAGGTGTTATATTTGTCACCCTACTAGTGTTTGCAATTTTGGTGTTCTGAATTGCCTAATTATTAATAACCATTGAGATATTCTTTGTACAGGCCTATACTTTGTACTGGCTAATCTTTCTCTAATTTCTATGGACCACTTCTTGTCTTATACAACCTTTCTAAAAAACTCTGGATTACTTGCTTCTACTTCTCAATCTAATTGTGATGGCGTGGAGGAAGTGCTCCTCAATGATGAATGAGATGTTTTTGTTTCCTGACTGGACCTTTCTCTCAAAAACTTATTACAAAAGTGTAATGCACCTACAGATATGATATTATAATGTATACTATTATCTTAGTTATATAGGTAAAATAGATTGGGTCAAATGGGTAACTTGTGGAATTAATTATATTATGCATTGAGTCTGCTTACATTGGATTAGGAGCTCACCCTATATGTCCAAAGAGGATATCAACCATCCATTATTAATGGTAAGAGGTCATTATAAAGGATATGAATATCATTGTGAAGGATGTCAAATAGGATTTTTCTATTTGTTAGAAGGATATTAGACATGTTCCCCTCCAAGTGAAATTGAGGAGTTATTCCTTCCTATAAAAATATTGTACAATGTTAACCTACCTTAAAGGTTGTTATTCTAAATCTAAATATATTGCATATTAGAGCATCTTAGCCCCCCAATATATCTTGTGTATTGATCTTCATTCTGTTTTGCATATTAATTGGAATGTTTACATTATTACATATGAGGTCTTAACATCTACTATCAAAGTGACGATCTAGGAGAAGTGGGAGAAAAACATTTGTTTATGTTTTTCAAATAAGGGCCAAAATTATTGTAGAGGATCGTTCTCCTCGCACATAGCTCAAATTGAGGTTATTTTTGTGTGGTTGGAAGGAGATTTTTGAGAGATTTTGCAAAAGTGCTCACACTAAGGATTTGGAGCAGTATTGTAGGGGATATGACATTTTTAAGTTGATCATGTTAGAATTACAAGGCAGAAAAAGGACCATGTAGTGCAGATGCAATAACTTTTTGCTCAAGAATCAGAGTGAGGTGATTTTTATGTGTTGGAAAGTAGACTTCAAGCTGCTTCGAACAAATACAATTTTGTAAACTTTGGATCATTATTGAGGGAGATATTTCAATCGCAAGTAGTTGTTCTAGGATCACCCAAAAAAAAGTAATTTATGGACTTGTACCTTCATATGTAACTTGTGGAATTAATTTTATTGGGCAATGAGTCAGCCCACAATGGGATTAGGATTTTACCTATCCATTATTAGTGATAGAGGTCTATATAAATGATTTAGAAGGATCCCCACACCGATCCAATCAAATGATCTGCAACCCTATTGAAGACATCCCAACATCGAAGAGCTTGTTGAGACAAATCCAACGCATTTCGAACGGGGTCAAACAGAGTTCGTATGATAAAGTTATGACCTGTTGAAGCACGCATAGTACAATGATGATGTTAGCATAGTCACCGAACGTGTACCATGGCCCAATCAAGGCTTGACACGTGTAACAATGGTATTTTGATACATGGAACGTCCAAAAACAAGCCCCCAAGATATGCTACGAGCTTCAAGCAAAGATTGGTCTTAATACAAATTCATATGGTGTTGAAACTTTCATTAAAACATTATTATTAAAAAACCCTCTTAATATGGGATTAAATCCCACCCAAAATGCGTGGAAGCTTTATCTAATTCTAAAAACAAGGCAATGGAAGGAATCCCAACATATTGGGTATATAAATAAGACTTTAACCCATGAAACAAGAGCCTTGGGAACGTTATAAAAGGCTCATTGTTGCGTCTGAAAAAAAGATACATGGAGAGAAGAAAAGTTGTTTTTTAGCCTTCAAAGGAGAGCAAGTAATAAACAGGAAAGCAAGTGTCATTTTATGCAGGAAGAGTAACTCCTATACAAGAAATTGTTGCAGAGACTTCCTAAAGGCAGAGCAAAGGTTGTTTTTGCAGACCCCAGTCATATTTTGGTGTAAATATTATACACAATGTATTTTGCACCATTTAATAGATCAGTTTGAGTGTTTTTCGGACCCAAAGATGTAGCCCTCAAAATAATGAACTCCATTATCAATTTGGTTTATGTTTTCTCTGTTTATATTTATTTAATTGATGTTTTTAATCAGTATTGAACCTAAATTTCATCAAATAAGTCAATTTCACATAAAATGGTAGAAATTGAAAAAAATTGTTGAGTATCTGAAATTGATAAATAGTAAGTGTTTTGCATTAACTAACAATTTGGAACAAGTTTGGTATTAGAGCAACTAATCGGAGATATTTTAACGTGGTTTTTGGATTTGCAAGTTTTCGTTTTGCATGCTAACCAGGTCTAAGAGCAAGTGTGGTGAAGGATCGTTTAAAAATATAAACCTGAAATTGGTGCAAAACGTGCAAGTCAAGCCATAGATTATCCTAGAGGAAAACCAGAATCAAATGCGGCCTTCCATCAAGCCTTTCTTGAGATGAAGAGCATGGTAGAAGATTTGTATCGTAAAAGGAAGACGCGAAGCGAAGGTGCAATGTGTCCCCAAATGGGATGATTTCACACAAAAGGGGTTTTCCCTTAAATCTCAAAATTCTGTAATTCTGAAAATGCAACCAACAAACCCTAGTTTACAATAAATACTCCAAAAACCCTTGAAAATGCCCTGAAAACCCTAGACACCACAATAATAGGGTTTTGTAGATGATCTCCAACCAATAACTTATCCCAAAATTATCTAAATACTTGCAAAAATAATCGGGCAATTAAATGCATGAAATAAGTACTTTTTTTGCCAGATTATTGATGCTCAAATGCCACTTTATGATGGCTGCAAAATTCTGATTTTCCCCAAAAAGACAGCTGTTATTCTCGATATTTTTTCACTTCAAACCCTTGCCAAAATTCACAAGTGCCCAAAAAATACCAATGAAATTCCTAGGACATAAAAATAGCCAAAAAGTGCCTTCCAAGCCAATCGCCCAAGTCGCCAAGTGCAGGAAAAATAGCAAAAAAAAAGGAGAGCAAAATCTTCCCTTTCACAAGTGAAAAATACTTCAAACCTGTCACAAATAATTAAATAATACTCTGAAAATTGCTATTTAATTTCCTAACAATTTAGGGCTTCAAACCTTCCATGAAACGCCTTCAAAATATCATGCCAACACGCAGAAAATAGCAAATAGATTCAAAATATTTAATTTGCATAAATAGACCCAAAAAGGACATCCAAACTCTCAATCCAGGTCTCCAAGGTAGTGTTGACCATTTTGGTCCTGTAGGCCAAAAAAATCGGTCTCTTTTCTTTCCCTGCTGTCTTGAGCCGTCAGTCTTGGATGTATTCACCTTACTGCAATTGTCATTTCCCTTTGCAATAGCCCTGTTCTTATAAAAAGTTGAATGATTTAAGTCCTGTAGGTTTTCAGTTTGATATGGGGCTTATTTCACCTTGAGCAATTGCCTTGGACAAGCCTTTTTGGCAAAGGAATGGGCCTGTCTCAAAGAGATGCAAGTCTTTCACAAGACTCTGAAGGTCAAGTGCCCTTGCCGAGGGCAGGCAGGTTACAAATGGGGCCGTTCAAGCAAGCTCCGAAAGACATTTTGGACCCAAGGTGCCCTTGCGGAGGGCAGAGAGCACATTTGAAAGAGAACAAGGTAGAAGGCCGGAAGGGGAGTTTTCCTTCGAAAAAATGACAAGGTAAAAGACAATGGATTTCTTCAAACTTTTGTTCGAAGAAAATCCAAGGAAGAAACCAAAGGTAAATTCCTTCGAACAAAATGCCCGAAGGAATTTGTCAAAAGAAAGGGTCGAGCCTTTGAAGGCAAGTTTTCTTTCGGACATTTTGTCCGAAGGAATTGGGAAGACAAAGGAGCCCGAAGGGCAAGTGCCCTTGCGGAGGACTCTCGGCTGCCAAAAAGGGACCCTCTCCTCTTTTCTGAAAGATCACCTTCCCTTCGAGAGGGTTTGTTTTGCAAAACGCTGAAGGAATTACCAAAGTGATGACGGGCCCGAGCACGTCAACTTTAACATAGTGAACTAGCCGTTGGAGGTTCAAATGTCTGGTGACGTGCGTGCAAACGTCAAATTCAAGGCAACAAAATAGCCGTTGGTTCTCAAATAGTGACAGGCCCGCAGACGTCAATTTTGATGGGATGCGTCGACCGTTGAAGAGAAGCCAAAGAACCAATTCCTTCAGCCAAGCGCCCGAAAGAACTCATGAGCGTGGGCCCGAAGGAATTCAAAGGCTTAAGGCCAAAAGGAAACTCAGCAACCCGCCGAGAAAGGAGCCTGAAGAGCCAAGAAAAGACGAAAGATAGCCCCGAGTGCCGAAGAGGCAAAAAAAGACAAAAGCCAAGCGCAGAAACGAATAGAATAGTCCAGGTGGCACAGAGAGCGTCGACAAGAGAAGCTATTACTGCAGATGAAATACTCTTCACCAAGTGGTCATCAAGGGGAGCGCAGACATTCAATAGAGTGGCCCATTTTTCTTCATTTTACATTAATGAGCAGACAGTTGCGTAAACTTCACAGAGAAGCGGTTTGTCATTTAGAAAACAAAGCGACCCATGCTTAGCAGGAACGTTTAATACGATTTACACTGCTAATTCAAGACCTGTGACATCTACAGCATGGTTATTTCAAGCCATTTATAGAAGGATGACAGTAGCATGAGCGGTTTCCTCTTCACCAGGTGTTTAATACAGCATGGACCGCTTGTTCCTAAAGGCGCCAAAAGTCTTTCTCTTCATGCTATATATTGTAACCTCTCAGCTGAGAAATGTATCTCACTTGTGTAAGGCGAAGCCCTGTCAATTTTACCTTAGAATCAAAAGAATGTGTTTTACCTCTATCTGACTGGTTATGCTTTTGAATACGTTTGTGTATCAACTCTGTGTTTAGTCATTTCAGCTTGATGCTTTCATAGGTTGACACCAACGTATCTAGTATACCCAAGACCATTTCTACAGGTTAACAGGAAGTGCCCAAGTTGGAGCATAGAGACAGAAGAATAGTTATCTGGCAGTGTGCCTACATGACCTATGATAAGTTCTTTTTCTTTGTATCTTCATTAAGCCCCCTGTTAAAGCGCCATACAGTATGGTCTTTTGCAGATGAAGTGTTTGTTCGCCCTTTTGGTCTGAAGTGTTGATATACGCCGAGTAGATCTAATTTTTTTGGTGCAACACCGTTTTTAAATAGGTTATGTTTTGGTTATATCCTCCTCTCTTTAAAGACATCAAAGATGCATCAAAGGGAGCTAGCCCTTATCTAGAGATTCTTTTCTCAATTTTGCCAAGCCCACAGCAAGAGGAAAGTCTCCATGGTGCCACGTGGAAGAGATAAGCCAAGCCTTCTTTCTAAAGGTGCAATCTACGTCGTCAACAATTTTTGGCACGCCCGTTGGGACCATTTTTTTTTAATGCTCAGAGAAGTACTAGGATTGGTGTTAGTCCTGTTACTACAAGAATGAACCACTAACCCAACATCTGGCAACTCCATTTTCAAAAACATCAGTCTCTAGTCAGAGATCAGCCTGACATCCCATGCTTAAGGTCACCACAAATCTTCTGCCAAGGGTGTCCCTTTCGAATTCATTGAGCTGCCCTTAAACTCAGCAAAGCGGCTAAAGTTTGCAAGAACTCCTCCCTATACAGCAAACCAATTTCCCAGCCCTGCCATAAAATATACTTACACAATAAGGCCTAGGTTGAACCCTCTCATCGCCATGGCTTTACCTTTTGTAGCCTTCCATGGTCAAAGCCCTTTAAACCTTCTGCATTGCGACCCAATCCCAGGGACAGCCCTTGAGAGTGTTCCTCCTTTTAATGGAGAGGGGCCTATTACCGCTATTGAGCATATCAGGGATATAGCCAACCTCTGTAACATTCTTAATGTCACTAAAGAAAACATAGCCATCAGGTTACTAGCATTGTCTTTTAAGGGAAAAGTTCTGAACTAGTATGGGACCTTGCCTATGAACTCAGTCAGCTCATGGAATGAATTAGGCACCCTCTTGACAAACAAATTCGGAGAGAAGAGTGATCATCTCTCTCTTGTTGAGCAATTGACACCATGAAAAGAGCTCCGCATGAATTTATGCAGGATTTTAATACCAGGTTCCAAAAAACCTGGGACAGAATCCCCATTTTAGTGAGGCCAACCCCAAGCTATGCCTTCCTCTACTACTTAAAGGCTTTGAACAGTGACATTGTTATCATGATATAGTCCATGGGAGGACAAGTGTTCCCTGTTGCCTATGAAATAGCCATAACTGCTGAAAATTGCCTGATACAAGCAAGAAAGATAGCCCCTAGACCTCATATGCCGCTCTTTCTTGAATTGCCACCCTCGTTCAGACTACTGCACCCACCTTAGGTCTTCTACCTGACGTAGAAAAGCCGATTGCTACCTCGCCCAACAACCTCCATGAAGTTAAGACCCTGTTACAAAATGTAACCAATGAATTAGTGGCTCTCAAAAGGCAACAGGGTCAAAACTATCGGCCAAATCAAGGATAACAGCAGTTCGGACAGACGAATAGACCTCCCTTTCAGAATTATAACCAAAGACAAGGGCAAATTACTCAAGCCAGACCATTAAAAGGTTATAATCCAAGTGCCCCCTTCATCGTCCAAAGCTCTTGTTCCCACTCAAAATAACTTGGTACAGGAACAGCTTAATTTTCCACCCCTAGGATATGGTCAAGAACAAGTTGCTTATACAAATGAGTTGCCAAATCAATATGTGAACACGCAGGACAATCACACAGCCCAATTCCCAAGTTTTGAGGCGTCAGTACAACCTGGAATGGACAACAGACAAGCTCAATCTGATTCCACTCATGAATCGCCTGGAAGGTGAATTTTATGCAATCAATTATGTGGGTAGTCTAAACAACCATGGTGATTATGTTGCAGCCAATACTAGGTCCAAAAAGAGAGCTATGGAGGAAGCATAGGTAGCTGCTCAAACATCTGCACCATCTTCTTCATCACAAGTGAACCAGAAGTTCCCAAGTTACAAGCCGCGGTTGCACCCTCAGCTCCTCGGCTTGCACCTCAAAGTGCAAGTGCCCTCAAAGAAAATTCAAAGGGGAGCAACCCTCAGATCAATGTGGTGGACTAGATGAAGAAGCTACACATGAATATTTCACTGTGAGATTCCTTAGCAATGTCGGGACAAAAAGATATACTCTAGAAAGAATTACACACGCTGAATGAACAAGTTGTCCCAGCAAAGGCCGATAATGTTTTGATTATGAATGGGCACCCCTCCATAGTAGGCCAAGCAAAGAAGGACGAAAAGCTTCCCCCTTTCTACCTATCCTTGGCCATAGGAGATTTCCTGGGTCACAATTGCATTATTGACAGTGGGGCAAGCACCTCAGTAATACCCAAATGTATAGCTGATACGTTGGGACTTAAGTACAAAAAAATGACTAAGAGAGCACTGCAAATAGATGGATCACCAGCTAAGACCTTAGGAGTGGTAAGGATTGAATTTGACGCTGCACGCCTGTCTAACTTTCTCAATTCCCCGCGACGTGGTAGTGGCGGATGTTCCTCCCTACTTTGCTCTCTGCTTATCCAGAAATTTCATGTCTAAAATAGACGGGTACTTAGCTGCAAACTAGTCTTACATGATTTTTAGAGCCAAATATGGAACTGAAGTGAAGATTGAGTCGGAGCCAATCCACAAAGATCATTTGGAGCCATACTCACTTAAGGCAGCAAACGTCAGCTACGCCATCATTGACGAAGAAGAATTCCAAATGGACCAATCTCCACCCTCTTCTCTTGAAGGAGTTGCTGACCTGCTCTTAGACAAATTGGGAAGTGACAATTTTGAACATGACCCATACAAGTTCATCGAAGAAGCAAGTCTTGAAATTTATTGCATGCATGAAGAGGGTACTTTTGTGCCAAATTTGATGAAGGCAAACCAAGAGAGCTCTGATTTATGGCAACTCTTCTTTGATGGCTCAAGAAGCAAATTGGGAGCTGGTGGTGTAGTGTTAATTTCGCCCTCAAAGGAGAAATACTTCTTGACTTTTAGGTTCCAATTTCCCTGTACTTGCAATGTTGCAGAATATGAGTTTCTCATTCATGGTTTGGAGTGGGCAAGGAAAAAGGGAATAAAAGAGTTGCAGGTTTTCGAAGACAGTGAGTTAATTGTAAACCAGATGAGAGGCCGAAACTTGACCAAGAATTCCTTGCTTAAGTCTTACAAGCACAGGGTGTGGGACCTAGTGGAGAGTTTCTTTGCTTTCAACATTGTTTCCATTCCAAGAGAGCAAAATAAGCAGGCAGACAGACTAGCAGCAATTGGTGCCCAGTTTGAAATTCCCAAAGAGATAGGTCGAGATGGCAGTCCGTGCCATTTAAAAGTGGTAATTAGACCCTCCATGCCTGATAACGTCACCAATTGGCAGGGGTTTGACAGTGATCAGCAGATAGCGCTATTCTTGCAAGAAGAGGCTAAGTTTGCTTCCAAAAATCAAGCCAAGCTGCAGCAGCAGTATGACGCCCAGATTGTTCAACTGAAGAACAACAAACTTCCCAAAGGTTTGGTCACCTTCGAAAGCATCTTCAATGAGGATGACCAACTGAAAAATGACAAAGCAAGCATCACAACCAAGAAAGAAAACTACGAAAGAGTTGAAATATTCAAGAACAGACTGCTTGCACTTGGGAAGGTATGTACAAATGATGAGAGGCATTCTTTCATTTTGCTATGCCAAGAGTTCGCCGATGTTTTTGCTTGGGAGTATAGCGACTTGAAGGGTTTTGACCCAAGCTTGGCCCAACACACCATTGAGCTGGAGGAAGGCGCCAAACCCATCAAACAAAGACAAAGGCCTATCAATCCGAAGATTGAGCCTCTCATGCGGAAGGAACTCACCAAACTGATTGAGTCCAAAATTATTTTTCCTACCAAACACTCTTCTTGGCTGGCTAATCTAGTCCCTGTTAGAAAAAGAATGGGGAGATCAGACTATGTGTGCACTTTAGAGACCTCAATAGGGTCTCGTTAAAAGATCACTATCCCCTCCCAAGTATGGAGCAGATCCTCCAAATGGTGACAAGTAGTGAACGTTTCTCCCTCCTAGATGGATATTCAGAGTACAATCAGATTCTAGTGCAAAACTGTGCTCAGTACAAGACAGCGTTCACTACCAAATGGGGAACTTTTGCCAACAGGAAAATGTCATTCAAACTATCAAATGTTGGAGCCACCTTTCAACGAGCCATGGCCGTGGCTTTCCAGGGCCCGATAAATAAAATTGTATTGGTCTATCTTGACGACATGACAGTGTTCTCTAAGGAGGCAGGCCAACATCTGAAACACCTGAGGCAAATCTTTGAGAGGTGCAGAGAGTTTGGTATCTCTCTCAATCCAAAAAAATGTGTTCGTTGTCCACGAAAGTAAACTCCTTGGCCATGTTTCAAAAGGGGGCTTGACCATTGATCCAGAAAGAGTACGCACCATCCTAGTGCTATCATTACCTAAGCACAAGAAAGGTTTGCAAAGTTTCTTTGGCAGAATAAATTTTATTAGGAGATTTATTCATAATTTTGCCGAGATAGTCAAGCCACTGACTTCCATGCTGAAAAAAGACGAGAAGTTTGCATGGACAGCACAAAAGAATGATAGTTTTGAAGGGATTAAGCAAGCTATTGCCCAGGCTCCCACCATGATCAGTCCTGACTTCACCAAGGATTTCAACCTTTACACCTTCGAAAATGAAGAGGTAATCTCCGCCATGCTCACTCAAGCAAATGATGAAAACCTTGAACAGCCTCTTGCATTCTTTAGCCAAGGTCTAGAGGGTTTTGAAATCAAGTACACATGTTTAAAAACAAGTGCTTGCAGTCATACGAAGCCTAAAGAAATTCAGACATATATTGTCAAGCAGCAAGGTCCATGTCATAGTGCCACATCCCAGTGTCAAAGATTTCTTAATTAGCCGTGATCTAAATAAAAAGAGAGCAGAAAGGATCACCAAGGTAATGAAATATAACGTGGATATCAAAACCACCAAGCTGGTAAGGGAAAGAGGGCTGTGTGAACACCTCGCTACAGACCTTAAACAACAGAAAGAGGGCATTTTGCTACTCCATGATGAAGCTACAGCAAAGGACCCAGTAGTCATGAAGAATTGGGCACAAGACATGACACATTTCCTTCTCACCGATGAGTGCCCACAAGGCCTTGATAGGATAAAGAGGAGGTATTTCAGACTCCAATCTCTTCCTTATGTCCTAATTGATGGGGTGTTATTTAGAAGAGATTTTTCAAGAATACTCTTAAGATGCATAGACTCAAGTCAGGTCGACAAGGTACTATCCGAGTTTCATGACGGGCTAGCTGGTGGTCACTTTGCTCCTAAGCCTACAGCTGCAAGGATTATGAGGGTTGGTTACTTTTGGCCCACTTTATTCAGAGACACCCATGCCTGGGTACGAAAGTGCCAGAAATGTGCCATCTTTGATGGAAAGCAACAGTTGGCTCAAATACCTCTACAACCTATTCAAGTAGAGTAGTCGTTCACGCAATGGGGCCTGGACTTCATAGGAATGATCAACCCTCCTTCCATTGCTGCCCAAAAATGAGTCTTGACTGCTATAGACTACTTCACGAGATGGGTAGAAGTTGTTGCTTCGAAAGAAGCCAACGAAAGTGCAGTCCTAGACTTTTACGAAGCCCTAGTAACAAGGTTTGGAGTCCCAGCTACCATCATCTCAGATAACGCATTAGCTTTCTTGGCAACCAAAACAAGCGAGTGAGCGTTGGGATATGGCATCTACCTTAGCACTTCTTCCAATTATTACCCACAAGGAAATGGGTTGGCTGAGTCCAGCAATAAGAATCTGATCAGAATCATTAGAAAGACAATGGAGGAAAATCAGAGAACTTGGCATGCCAAGTTGAAAACGGCCCTATGCGCAGACAAGGTTACTCCAAAAAGAGCAGTTGGCAATTCACCATACACGTTTGTGTATGGAAGGGAAGCTAAACTCCCTATTTCACTTGAATTGCCAACCTTGGATCTTGCCCACCAGCTGCAATTGGAAGAAAGCGACAGCATGGAGGTCAGACTTTGTGAATTGATGGAGCTTTAGGAGGCAACAGACCAAGCTATGGTTTCCATGACCAGCGGTCAGCAGCAAACGAAGAAACATTTTGATAAAAAAATCCTCATCAAAAGGCTTCTCAGAGGGCGACATCGTCTTAAAATGGGATGAGGACTGAGCTAAACGTTGAAAACACACGAAGTTCGATGCCTTATGGAGTGGTCCATATGTCATCACTCAGTACAAGCAACATAACGCATTCCAACTCCCCAGATTGGATGGTGGAGAACTGCATATCCCAATTAATGGGATATATCTTAAGCATTGTCACTGAGCCTTCTCTCATTATGTACATATTTTCCCTGTTTTCCCCAAGTGCTTTTGCACATGTTCATAGTTTTTAGCTGTGTTTTGTTTACCGTTTGGGGGTAAAAGCTTCATGTTGATTCTTTAGTCTCTCAAGGTTATTGTCAACGTTTCAGGCTGTATTCTGACTCCGTGCCCAACGAACTTGTAAGCCACTGGTTTTCTTAAGCATAACAGGGATGCTTCCCTTGGGAATCGCCAAATTTGTTGACCATTTTGGTCCTGCAAGCCAAAAAAATCGGTCTCCTTTTTTTCCCTACTATCTTGAACCGTCAGTCTTGGATGTATTCACCTTACTGCAATTGTGTCATTTCCCTTTGCAATAGCCCTGTTCTTATAAAGAGTTGAGTGATCTAAGTCCTGTAGGTTTTCAGTTTGATATGGGGCTTATTTCGCTTTGAGCAATTGCCTTGAACAAGCCTTTTTGGCAAAGGAATGGGCCAGTCTCAAAGAGATGCAAGTCCTTCACAAGACTCTGAAGGTCAAGTGCTCTTGCAGAGGGCAGGCAGATTACAAATGGGGCCGTTCAAGCAAGCTCCGAAAGACATTTTGGACCCAAGATGCCCTTGCGGAGGGCAAAGAGCACATTTCAAAGAGAACAAGGCAGAAGGCCCAAAGGGGAGTTTTCCATCGGAAAAGTGACAAGGTAAAAGATAGGATTTCTTCGGACTTTTGTCCGAAGAAAATCCAAGAAACCAAAGGTAAATTCCTTCGGACAAAATGCCCAAAAGAATTTGTCAAAAAAAAAGGGCCAAGACTTTTAAGGCAAGTTTTCCTTCGAGCAAAATCTCCGAAGGAATTCCTTCAGACATTTTGTTCGAAGGAATTGGGAAGACAAAGGAGCCCGAAGGGCAAGTGCCCTTGCGGAGGACTCTCCGCTGCCAAAAAGGGACCCTCTCCTTTTTTTCGAAAGATCACCTTCCCTTCAGGAGGGTTCGTTTTGCAAAAGGCTGAAGGAATTACCAAAGTGATGACGGGCCCGAGCATGTCAACTTTAACATAGTGAACTAGCCGTTGGATGTTCAAACGTCCGATGATGTGCGCGCGAACGTCAATTTTGATGAGATGCGTCGACTGTTGAAGAGAAGCCAAAGAACCAATTCCTTTGGACAAGCGCCCAAAAGATTTCTTTCGGGCATTTTCCCTGAAAGAACTCATGAACGCGGGCCCGAAGGAATTCAAAGGCTTAAGGCCAAAAGGAACCTCAGCGACCCGCCGTGAAAGGAGCTCGAGGAGCCAAGAAAAGACGAAAGATAACCCTGAGGGCCGAAGAGCCAGGAAAAGACAAAAGCCAAGCGCAAAAACGAATAGAATAGTCCAGGTGGCACAAAAAGCGTCGACAGGAGAAGTTATTGCTGCAGATGAAATAGTCTCCATCAAGTGGTCATCAAGGGGAGCGCAGACATTCAATAGAGTGGCCCGTTTTTCTTCATTTTACATTAATGAGCAGACAGTTGCGTAAACTTCACAAAGAAGCGATTTTGTCATTTAGAAAACAAAGCGACCCATGCTTAGCAGGAACGTTTAATACGGTTTAAGCTACAAAGTCAAGACCTGTGACATCTACAACATGGTTCTTTCAGGCCATTTATAAGAGGATGACAGCAGCGTGAGTGGTTTCCTCTTCCCCAAGTGTTTAATACAGCATGGGCCGCTTGTTCCTAAAGGCGCCAAAAGTCTTTCTCTTCATGCTATATATTGTAATCTCTCCGCTGATAAATGTATCTCTCACTTGTGTAAAGCGAAGCCCTGCCAATTTTACCTTGGAATCAAAAGAATGCATTTTACCTCTATCTAACTAGTTATGCTTTTGAATACGTCTGTGTATCAACTCTGTGTTTAGTCATTTCAGCTTGATGCTTTTATAAGTTGACACCAACGTATCTAGTATACCCAAGACCACTTCTGCAGGTTAACAAGAAGTGCCCAAGTTGGAGCATAGAGACAGAAAAATAGTTATCTGACAGTGTGCCTATAGCACCTATGGTAAGTTTTTTTTCTTTGTATCTTCATTAAGCCCCCTGTTAAAGCGCCATACAGTCTGGTCTTTTGTCAAATGAAGTGTTTGTTCGCCCTTTTGGTCTGAAGTGTTGATATAAGTTGAGTAGATCGGATTTTTTTTGGTAAATCACCGTTTTAGATAGGCTCTGTTTTGGTTATATCCTCCTCTCTTTTCACCCCCCCCCCCATTATTAACAGTGGTAGCTAAAGACTTCAAAGATACATCAAAGGGAGCTAGCCCTTATCGAGAGATTCTTTCTTCAGTTTTGCCAAGCTCACAACAAGAAGAAAGTCTCCATTGTGTCGCGTGGAAGAGAGAAGCCATGCCTTCTTCTAAGGGTGCAATCCACAGCATCAACAAGTAGTTCGCTCCACTTGCAAAAATAGGGCAAATATTAATCAAAATTAATATGCAAGAAATGAGTCTCAAAACCCTCATAAAAACCTCACACGAACTCCTCAAGCAAATCGCCCCACTTCTAGTGCAAGAACAAGATCTCTTTAGCAAAGGCGGTGTCAAAAGACACCTTTTGTAGATTGATCAACACTAAAACAACGAACTCCTATTGAGCATGCATCCCAATAGTTTCTTCAAGCATAAAAAACAATTATCAAAATTCAGCATATTTTCAATTGTGATCTTCACCTTGTGTTTATACCTTCTAAAAAAAGGTGAACCATCGTGGGGAGGTAAAATACCTCATAAGCCTCACTTGTCATTTTTAGAATATATTTTTCTTTTTTTGCTTTAGCTCCCAAGCCGACATTCTTTTAATTTCACTTTAAGCCTTTTTGAATTAATTAAATTACTTGCCTTAATAAATTAGTACTTAAAATTACTGTTTGGTAAATTAAATAATTAGGTCCTTAAATAATTAATTAAATTGCTCTAATAATTAAAATGACAAAAATCACTTTTCAAGCAATTTATTAATTATAGAGCCCCTTAGAATAATCATTATAATTATCTTAATTTTTCAAGTGGTTAAAACCAATTTTTCGGTAATTTGAATAATTATCCAAGATAGTTCTATTTTATTAGTTAATTAACTGCCTTATATTTTCAAATGATTAAAATCACTATTCAAACAATTTTATTAATTATTAAAATTATATGAAAATGGGACATCACAGAAGGTAAACAAGAGGAAGAACCCTCAACTAGTGGAAAGGGTAAAGGAGAAGAATCTCATAAATCTCCTCCATGTAAACCTCCTCCTTTCTTTAATGATAAGCAAAAGAAAGTTTTTGATTCTGTTTTTTCCAAGGTTAAACTAGATGTTAAGTTTGATTTGCCAATCTATAACAAAAAGCTTAGTGTAGCAAAGTCTAATATCCCCTTTGGGGCTGAAAACTAAACAAAGGGGTTATCCAACAAACCCTATTTAAATATGCACTTTTTCTAAATTTAATCAAACCCTAGATATATGAAATTAATTGCAGAATGTAGTAGGTGTCCAATTATGGCACAAAAAGAATATTCAACTGCTCCAAGATTGTAAAAAATTATTCAAAAATACAAGCAACAAGAATCAGTCCAAAACCCTGATTTTTCAATGTCTAATGGCTAGAAATGGTTACACAAATATCATAATGTTGTGTGGTTGTTCCACACCAAAGAAAAGACCTCAATAGGTCCTAAAAGTCATGTGCAAGGGTTCGCTGCTCCCAAGGATGGATCGTCGCGCTTTTTAGCAACTCATTGTCCTAAAACCTGCTCCCAATCAACTCATCCAACCCACAAACCTGGTCGCCACACCCTTAGATGGAAAAATAGTGTTCAAAACACCCTTAGATGCCAATTTCGCTCAATGCAACCTCCACACAAAGTTGCCCAAACTGGATATCAAGGGTTTCCGTCCTCAATTCCAGCCACTTTAAAGGTTTTCGTCTTCGAAGCAACAAGTCAAGCTTTTGTGTGCTTCACTCTAAAATTCAAATATCAAAATTCATGGTGACCTTTCAAATGATCAACATAATATATTTTATGCCATTCTTTCCCACAAGTTCTTTCCAAAAAGGGCCACTTGGAAGGAGAGTTAGAGTGATTTAATAAGATATCATCATTGTTCTTCATTTAGGGTTAAGTTAACCCTTGCTCCACAAGTTACTTCTAAGTTATAATTAATTAGGAGATATCTTTTTATAACTTAAAAATAGAACTAAAGTTTCTCTTTTTATTTTACCTTCCCTTAGCTGATGGGAAACATCCAAGAATTTGGTTAAAGGTCTTCAATGTTTCTTCAAAGAAAAGGGGACATCACAATCCTTCATACTCGAAATTGCTTGTCGTCAAGCAATTGCAAGCTCAGAGGTTAAACGATGGCTACCCCTTCCCATGTAGCATCCTCAAGTGGCAAATCCTTCCAACGAACTAAGTATTCTGTAATACTTTGGTTCCTAAGCTTCTTTTCTCAAACCTCAATAATGGAACCAAAACCAAAATCAACTTACCCTCATCATCAAGTGGTGGTAAATCCATGGAAGGATTGATGTGTTGCCCCAATGCCTTCTTGAGGCAAGACACATGAAAAACATTGTGTATCCCGCTTCTTTCTGGTAATTCCAACTCATAAGCCACTTCTCCAACTCTCCTTAGAACCTTGTAGGGGCCATAGAAGCGAGGTTTGAGTTTCTTCGCCCCACTATGTTTGAGAGAAAATTGCCTATATGGTTGCAATCTTAAAAACACCATATCACCTAGCTCGAATGATCTCTCAATCTGATGTTGGTCTACATACATTTTTTGTTGATTTTGTACATGCTGAAAATTCTTTTTAAGCTGACCCAAAATCTCAAGACTCTGTTGTACCAAATCAGCAGCCCCAGGGACTCTACTATCGGATAAAATTAGATCCACAAATGACAAAGCATCATATCCATACAAGGCTTTGAAAGGGGACATGCCAATTGACATATGATATGAAGAATTATAACAATACTCAGCCATGTACAGCCATTTGCTCCAAGTTGTTTGCTACCCTAAAACGAAATTTATGATATATCCTTTCACCCACTTATTCACTATTTAGTCTGCCCATCTGTTTGGGGGTGATAGCTAGTACTAGATGTTAACTTCATGCCCACCAAACAGAAGAGTTCTTGCCAAAATTGCCCCATGAACCACCTGTCCCGATCACTCACAATGTTCCTTGGCAGCCCATGGAGTCTAAAAACCTCCTTAAAAAAAACATCAACCACGGTAGGAGCATTACACTTGGTTGGAAGAGCAAAAAAGTGTGCATATTTGGTGAGTCTATCCACCACAACCAACATACAATTCTTACCTTGTCTCATGGGCAGCCTTGTGACAAAATCCATCGAAATGCTTTCCCATTTTTTAGTGGAAATGGGTAGAGGTTGCAAAAGTCCATCTAGAAAAGTGTGTTCCCATTTATTTTGTTGGCACACAAGACATTCACAAACACATTATAAAAATTTATGCTTTGAGGACTTTCCAAAGGAAATTTTCTCTGGCCTGCTTATATGTCTCACCACTGGGGCATCATGTATAGCCCTCATGATTTGTTGCTTCAGCCTTTAATTAGGGGTTAAAAAGACCCTATTCTTGTACAAAATCAGTTCATCAACTACCTTATACCTTTCATCATCCACTTTTCCATCCATGACAGTTGTAGTGAACTCATTTTTTGCATATTCAGCTGTGATTACAGCCTTCCAATCCACTATAATCTCACGCATAAAACACAAATTAGGCCTCCTAGATAAAGCTTCAGCCACCACATTGTTTTTTCCTTTAACATATTCATATCAAAGTCATAAGATTGCAATTTACTTACCTGTTTTTGTTGCCTATCACTCAAATCCTTTGACTAAGGAAGTATTTCAAACTATTGCGGTCCGTTCTCACCACAAACCAAATATTGCATGAACTTGGCCAAGGCATGCATGATAGCCAACATCTCTTTGTCATAAATTGAGAATCTTCCCTCGACTTCCTTGAGTTTTCTACTTTCAAATGTGATGGGGTGTCCATTTTGCATTAGGACAGCCCCAATTCCTTCTCCAAAAACATCACATTCCACTACAAAGGGTATAGTGAAATCTGGAACAGCGAGTACTAGGCAAGTACTCGTTACAGCCTTGAGCTTTTCAAAAGTCCCCATGGCTGTTTTTGGCCAGTTGAATGCTCATTTCTTCATTAGGTTTGTTAGAGGAGCAGCAAGTTGTGAAAAATCTTACAAACCTCCTATAATAGCTGCACAAACCAAGAAATCCCATCAAATGTGACATAGTGGTGGGAAGAGACCAATCCAAGATGGCTTGAATCTTTTGTTGGTCCACGTGGACCCCTTGAGCATTGATTACAATACAAAATTTCAAAGACCCCAAACTCCCATTTAAAAGCCTTGGCAAATAAAGCTTGTTGCCCTGACACTCCCAACACCATGTCCAAGTGTTATAGGTGTTCCTCCCATGTCTTGCTATAAACAAGGATATCATCAAAAAAGACCAATACAAATTTCCTCAAATATTGCTTAAAAACATGATACATACATGATTGGAAAGTGGCGGGGACACTTGTCAATCATAAGAGCATCACCAAAAACTCATAATGCCCAAAATAACACCTAAGAGATGTTTTTTGAACATCCTCTTCCCTTACACGAATTTGGTTGTAACCTATTTTCAAATCAATCTTAGAAAAATACCTTGCCCCATGGAGCTCATCAATTAGCTCATCAATTCTAAGTATGGGATACCTATTCTTGATGGTCTTCTTGTTGAATAAGCGGTAATCTATGCACATTCTCATAGTCCCATCCTTCTTCACAAGTACTACCAAAGAAGCAAAAAAGCTCGATCTAGGCCTTATGTGGCCCATCTCCAAGAGCTCTTTGATGTTCTTCTCAATCTCATCCTTGTAGACCCTTGGAGGGCGGTAAGGTGTGGTGATTACCACTTTGGTACCCGGTTCCAACTCCACAATGTGCTCAAAACCCCTATTCAGAGGTAATCCATGAGGTATATCACCAAAAACCCTTGAATGCCTATCAAGGATGGGTTGAACATCCTTGTGAAGATGTTGTTCTAAATCAGAATTTTGTATGCTCATAAAGCATTCAGCTGCTCATGCAACCTGCCCTCTTTGAAAAGCTCTTTGCGTCCTTTTGGAGGTCACTACCATGGGTCCTCCATTGCTCAACCCACGCAATACCACTTCCTTTCTATCTACCCTGAATTTGAGTTCCATAGTTTGATAATTTTAGGTGAATTCCCCAATTGAGTACAACCGTTGCACTCCAAGTACCAAATCAATCTCTCCTATGCCAACCACATAAAAATCATCTTCGATTTTATATTTATCCAAGGTGATGCTCAAGATGGAAATCTTTTTGGTGCAAGGGATGGTGAATCCATCCGCCACAATTACAGTGAAGCCTCGGAAGGCAGTACTTTGCAACCCACATCTAGCTATCGATTTCTCATCAATGAAGTTGTGGGTGGGCCCCACTATCAATGAGCACGATGACCTCCTTTCCTTGCAAGACCCCTCTCACTCGTAAAGCATGATATCTAGGAGCCCCTGAAAGGGTGGCAAGGGTGCCATCCAAATTATCCTCTTCCTCCTTTTCATTTTGATCCTCCTCATAGGTGGCTGCCTCCACATCTTCTTCTTCATCCTCACTATCCGAAACCACCTCTATGTAGTGAACTTGCCCTTTTCCAAGGCAATGATGTGCTGGTGTCCATGGATTTTTACATGAAAAACACAAATTTTTCCTTTTTAGTTCATTCTTGGACTCACCCCACTCTTTGTTTACCTTTGGCAGCTCCTTTGGCTGCCCTAAGCCTTGTTGGAAAGGCTTCCTTTGCTTCCCAATGGAGGCTGTTTTGCGCAGATCAGAAAAGGCAGTCCTAAGCTGCCCAAAAGTGTTGGTCCTTTGCTGTCCAAAGGGACAAAAAGTGTTGTTTTTCTGCTGCCTAAAAGGTAGAATTCTGCCCCTAGGTGTTAATGACTCCAAATCAAGAGCCCTTTGAGAGGCCTCTTGAAGGGCATGAGGGCTGAAAGCCTTAACCAAACCCCTTAGAGGATCAGCCAACCCTTCCATGAACAATGACACAAGTCTTTTCTCTGAAATATCTACTACCATGACTAAAATTCTCTGTAAATCAATCACATACTCCACGGAAGTCTTTTGCCTCAATTGAGCCAATTCCCGAAAGTGAAGCTCCGAATCAGCCCTTTCAAATCTCTCCACCAGCATTCTACTGAATTCTTCACGTGTGTTTATGAGGTTGTGTCCTTGGGTTATCAATCCATGGTACCACCATTTATGGGCGGTTCGCTCCAAATGCAATGTAGCAAATTTAATGGCATCGTCCTCCATCATAGGTCAAAGTGTGAGGTATGTATCAACATTTTGTATCCATGCCCTAGCTGAACTTTTTGGTAAACCATCAAAAGTGGAAAGTGTGAGCTTTCCCAAAGCATGATGTAGATCTCTTGTTATGTTCCTTGGTCTATGGACAGCCCCATGACCAACTTTACTCTTCTGTATTTTCATGAAATCAAAAAGTCATCTTCCCCTTGATGTCAGTGGGAAGAGTCCTATACTCGGTGTATGATATACTTTTCTTCTCTCTTAGGAATGGTTTCCTCTCTCCGTGGGAAAGTAGGCTGAAAAGGCCTTTGTAAGGATCCCACTGTTGCCCTTGGGGGAGGGTTATTGTTTGTCCCTGAATTACTTCCATCACCATTTTGTGTCCATTTCCATTCATGTCCTTCATAGTTAGTATGAAATCAGCCATCATATTTGTCAAACATTTTTGACTTTGAGTGTATCTTTCGAACCTATCATTGTCCTTGTCCTCCCTGTCTCCATGCCTTGTTTGTTCTATGAATATTTCCTCTTTCATTTGCTATTCCTCTTGCTACCCTAGCCCTTTTTTCTTTTCCCTTTCGTAGTACCTAACCTCTCTATCATTGTTAGGTATGTGGATCACTCAAACCCCACAACTGGCCAAGATTATGGCTATAATAGAAATGTAATATCCCCTTTAGAGCTGAAAACTAAACAAAGGGGTAATCCAACAAACAATATTTAAACATACAATTTTTCTGAATTTATTCAAAACCCTAGATATATGAAATTAATTACAGACTGATGTAGATGCCCAATTACGGCACGAAAATAATATTCAATTGCTCCTAAATTATAGAAAATTATTCAAAAATAAAGCCAACAAAAATCAGTCCAAAAACCTGATTTTTCAATGTTCAATGGCAGGAAATGATTACACAAATAACATAATGTTGTGTAGTTGTTCCACACCCAAGAAAAGACCTCAATAGGCCTCAAAAGACTTGTGCCCAACCCTAAGAAGGGTTCGCTGCTCCCAACGATGGATCACTACACCTTTTAGCAGCTCGTTGCCCTAAACCCTGCTCCCAATTAGTTCACCCAGCCCACAAACCTGGTCATCACACCTGCAAATATAAAAATGGTGTTCAAAACACCCTTCGATGACAATTTCACTCAAAGCAACCTGCACATAAAGTTGTCCAAACTGGATATCAAGGGTTTTCGTCCTCAATTCCAACCACTTTGAAGGTTTTCGTCTTCAAAGCAACTAGTCAAGCTTTTGCATGCTTCACTCAGAAATTCAATTATCAAAATTCATGGTAAACTTTCAAATGATCATCATACCACATTTTATACCATTCTTTCCCACAAGTTCTTCCCAAAAAGGGGCGCTCCACTTGGAGGGAGAGTTAAGAGTGATTTAAAAAGATATCATCCCTTTTCTTTATTAAGGGTTAAGTAAACCCTTGCTCCACAAATTACTTTTAAGTTATAATTAAAAAAGATATATTAAGAGGTATCTTTTTACAACTTAAAAATAGAACCAAAGTTTCCCTTTTTATTTTACCTTTCCTTAGCCAACGGGAAACATCCAATAATTTGGCTAAGGGTCTTCAATGCTTCTTCAAAGAGGAGACATCACACAAAGTTAGATTGTTGAATCAAGCAGAAGGAAGTATACTGCAGGGTTCAGAAGATCAATGAGAAAGAAAAAATCCAACTAGCTGCTCTTCAATTGGGTGGTACAACACTCATTTGGTGGGAGAGTAAGACACAAGAGGATCTCCTTAAGCATGGTAAAGTGATTTCTTCTTGGGCTGATTTTGTTTCTGCATTAAAAAAGCAATTCTATCTATTAGACTGCATACAACAAGCTACTATAGATTGGCAAAATTTAAGGCAAAGTAAGGGTCAAAGCGTACAGAATTATACTCGAGTTTAGAAAGAGAGCTTTGGTGTTAGGTATTCCTCTTTACACTCAAGAGACTCTTTTCAAATATATTGGTGGGTCACATAGTTACTTAAGACATACCATTTTTAGGTTTAACCCCACTAATCTTGATGAAGTTTGTGTCCAAGCTACCCATATTGAATCAAGGGGTAAATTGACTAAGGACAAAGAACACTTCACAAAGAAGCCCAATAAACCACCTGAAAACAAAGGTAAAGGAAAGAGTTAGATGAAACATATATCCACGGTTAAAAAAGAGGATGGGAAGCCTTTTTGCTCTCATTGCAAGAGAGAAGGCCATGAAGATGCTAAGTGGTGGAAGCTCGATTCAGAACGTAGGCCAAAAGGCTCATGAACAAGAAAGATAAGAAGATTATTGCAGCAGTACAAAAAGATCTTGGTTTCGATTATGGTGATAAGACCAAGGTCACCGCTATAGACATACAAGGTTCATCTTCTTCCTCTTCTAGAACTAAATCTCTTAATTATCATTATTCTTTAAATTCTAAATCTATGCATGAAGAAAATAAAAGAAATGAGTTGTTCCACATTAGAGTGATTTCTAAGCATACTAAGATACTTTTTTTGATAGTGGATGTCAAGCTAATCTCATTTCGGAAGAAGTTGTGAACAAATTAGGACTTGAAACTAAACCACATCCTAAGCCTTATCCTTTAGGTTGGGTATGTGATGATGCTAAATTGCAGGTCACAAAAACATGCAGGTTAAGATTTGCAATCACCTCTAAGTTCATTGATGAGGTAGAGTTAGATGTGATTCCACTTGATATTTGTGGTATTGTACTTGGATGTCCTTATTTGTATGATAGAAAAGCAATCTTCTATAGGGAAGAGAATAAATATTTGCTTGTAAAAGATGGGATTGAATACATTGTAAGAGCCCATCGAACAAAGACAAACTTATCTCTTGTATCTATAGGGTAGATGAAAAGGCTTGTCAATGCAAGCAAGAACTTTGTACTCATGGTTGTAAAAGCCAAGAATGATGATAAATCCAAGGCTCTAGAAAGTTTGATTCTAAACACAGAAATGAAATAGTTAAGCTTATGTCTAACTATAATGATGTTTTTCATGATCCACAAGGTTTACCTCCTAAAAGACATATTCAGCAAGAGATACAACTGAAGCAAGATGCACCTCTCCCTAATATTGGCATGTACAAGTTGTCCATGGTAGAAAATGAAGAAATAAAAAAGCAAGTTCAAGAGTTGCTCAACAGAGGTGTAATACGGCCAAGCAGTTCTCCATGTGGTTCGCCAATTGTTTGGTGCCAAAGAAAGATGGCACTTGGCAGATGTGTATAGATTTCCAAGCATTGAACAAGATTACGGTGAAAAAACGCTATCCTCTTGCTCCTATTGATGATCTTTTAGATCAATTGAAAAATGTTGTTTATTTCACTAAGTTAGACTTAAGAAGTGGTTATCACCAAGTTAGAATTAGTGAAGGTGATATTTAGAAAATTGCTTTCAAAACTAAACAAGGTCTTTTTGAGTGGTTTGTTATGCCTTTTGGGCTTTGTAATGCTCTTGCCACTTTCATGTGGGTTATGAATGATGTATTTAGACCATTCATAGATGATTTTGTAATAGTCTACTTAGATGAAATTTTGATCTTTAGTCAAAATTGAGAAGATCATATACAGCATATTAAAAAAGTCTCAGAAACTTTGCAAAGGGAGAAATTGTATCTAAAGATGTTTGAATGTGAATTTGGCAAAACATCTTTAGTATATTTAGGCTATGTTGTAGGGGATGGTAAACTGAAAATTGATCCCTATAAAGTTGAAGCCATAATGAAATGGCCAAAGCCTAATGATGTAACTACAATTAGAAGCTTCCTAGGCGCAATCCAATATTGCAGGAAGTTTATTACTAACTACTCATTGACTGCATCTCCTTTGCATGCTTTTGACAAGTACTAAACAAGAATTTCAATGGGGAGGCAAGCATCAAAAAGCCTTTGACATGCTAAAAGAAAAGATAAGCACAGCCCGTGTTAGCACTTCCAAATATGCAATAGTTATTTGAGATTGAAACAGATGCAAGTGATTGTGCCATGGGTGCAGTTTTGATGTAGAAGCGAAAACCTATTTGTTACCATTCTGAAACCTTCACAAGTGTGGTAAAGGGATATCCTACCTATGATAAAGAGTTGTATGCTTTGGTTTAAAGTGTCAAAAAATGGAAGCATTACTTAATGGGCAAAAACACAATCATCCATACAGATCAACAGCCTTTGCAATATCTCCAATCAAAGTCAAAGCTATAACAATCAAGACACTTTCATTGGATGGAATTTCTACAACAATTCCATCTCGTAATCAAATATGAGAAAGGTACATAGAACAAAGTAAGTGATATGTTTTCAAGACCTATTGTAGCATCTTTTCTATTGCGGCATAGTTCTTTAATGCATGAAAGTTATAAGGAAAAATATGCTTAAGATGTTGATTTTAAGGATGTCTATGAAAATCCAACCCATGGAAAGCATGTAGAAGAATTGGACTATCACATGCACGATGGATTATTGTTTCATCTTGGTAAGTTATGCGTTCCGCAAGATGAAAGAGTCCATGTGATTAGAGAAGCACATACTTCTCTTGTTTCAGTTCATTTTGGCATATTGGGAAAACAGTTGCATAGTTGTGAAAAAAAAATTATTGGCCTCAAATGTATGAAAATGTATCCAAATATGTTAAAGTTGTATTCTTTGTGCCACTAGCAAGCCTAGTAATAGGAAGTTGGCTTGTATACCCCACTTCTCGTACCAACCCGTCTATGAGAGAGTGTTTCTATGGACTTTGTGGGTGGCTTGCCTATGTCTAGAAAGAATCATGACTATTTGTATGTGGTTGTGGACAGATTTAGCAAAATGTGTGTTTTGGTGCCCTATAAGAAGACTATCACAAGCGAGGAAACTGAATACTTGTTCTAAAACAATGTTTGGGTTCATTTTGGTTTACCCACATCTATTATCTCTGATCAGGATTCTCAGTTCATTGGGAGCTTTTGGTAAGCTTTGTGGGACTTGATGGACGCGAAACTCAAAAAGAGCACTGAATTTCATCCACAAAACGATAGTCAGACAGAAGTGGTCAACCGTACAGTGGTTCATTTGCTCCAAGGGTGTTGCAATAAGCATCCCAAGCTTTGGGATGAACACTTGTGTTATGTGCAAAATGCTTATAATCATGGCATACATGCTTCTACAGTAAATCTCCTTTTGAGACTTGTTTTGGTTATTTGCCTAAGTCTCCCTTGGACTTCACTTTTGGGCAAAAAACAACAACGAATGGAAGTAAGGATGAAGATACAGCCAAGAGATTCATCCTGAAGGTTCAATCTGTTCATCAAGCTATCCAAGAGCAATTGGAGAAAAGCCAAGCCAAGTACAAGGCTAGACATGACAAGCATCGAGTTAATCTTCACCTCCAAGTTGGTGATCTAGTTTGGCTTCACATAAGCAAAGAATGCCTCAAAGGTGAAGGTAAAAAGCTCAAACCAATCAGATATGGTCCATTTAAGAATTTGGAGAAGATTGGTAATAAAGCTTTCCGATTGGAATTGCCACCTTACATGCAGATGTATTCAATTGTAAATGTGAAAAACTTGAAATTGTACGAGCCACCTATGATCATGGATCAAGATGAGAGTGTTCAAGTTCCCTCTATAGATGATTTTGCTCCTAAATATCTTGATGAGTTACATGAAGACATGATTCTTGATAGGAAGACAAGTACATCACCAAGAGGAGATGTTGAATACCTGCAAGTTGCCTAAAAAGGAACAAATCCAAGCAAAGCAAGGTGGGTGGAACCCAAAAAAGTGAGGGAGTTGTACCCTCACTTGTTTTTAGAATAAAAACAAACTTTTGGTGGTCAAAAATCTTTTGAGTGGGGATGAGTGATCCAAGAGGATCCCCACACAGATCCGATCAAATGGTATACAAACTTATTAGAAACATCCCAACATTGAAGAGCTCACTAAGACGAATCCAACGCTTTTTAAACGAGGTCAAACAGATTTTGTATGCAAAAGTGATGACCTATTGAAACAAGCAAGGTACAATGATGATGTTGGCATGGTTACTGGATGTGTACCAGTGGCCCAATCAAGGTTTGACACGTGTACCAATGGTATTTTGACACATGAAACATCCAAAAACAAGTCCCCAGGATATGCTACGAGTTTCAAGCAACGATTGGTCTTAATACCAATTCATATGGTGTTGAAACTTTTATTAAAACATTATTATTAAAAAACCCTCTTAATATGGGATTAAATCCCATCCAAACTGCACGGAAGCTTTATCCAAGTCTAAAAACAAGGCAATGGAAGGAATCCCAACGTAATGGGTAAATAGATAAGACTTCAACCCATGAAACAAGGGCCTTGGGAGCATTATAAAACAATCATTGCATTTGAAAAATAGATACATGGAAAGAAGAAAACTTATTTTTTTAGCCTTTGAAAGAAAGCAACAAACAAGTAAGCAAGTGTCTTTTTATGTAAAAAGAGTAACTCCCATACAGGAGATTGTTGCAAAGACTTCCTGAAGGCAGAGCTGAGGTTATTTTTGTAGACCAAAGTCATATTTTGATGTAAATAATATACGCAAAGTGTATTTTTCACTATTTAATAGATCGGTTTGAGTGTTTTTCGAACCTGAAGACGTAGCCCCCAAAAGAGTGAACTTCGTTATCAATTTGATTTGCATTTTCTCTATTTATATTCATTTAATTGATGTTTTTAATTAGTATTGAACCCGATTTTAATCAAATAAGCCAATTTCACGTAAAAGGACAAAAATTGAGAAAATTGTTATGAGTATTTGAAATTGATAAATAGTGAGCGATTTGCATTAACTAACAATTCCAATCAATATATGAATATCATTGTGAAGAATTTCAAGTAGGAGTCTTCCATTTGTTAGAAAGATATTGGAGGTGTCCCTCTCGAAGTGGAATTGAGGAGTAATTCCTTCCTCAACAAGTATTGTATGGTATTGCCCTACCTTAAAAGTTATGCTAATTTTGAATATGTTGCATATTACGACATCTTGGCCCACCAATATATCTTGTGTGTTGATCTTCATTTTATTCTACATATTACTTGGAATGTTTACATTATTACATGTGAGGATCTTAACAAAAAGGGTTTATCTTCCCGTTCAATCCAAATGTTCTGAAGATCAGGTTGCCTCCTAAAACCATTACTGCACTGCTCGATTTCCTCACCTATCTCGGTTCCAACAATTATCTAATCACTCCCATTTGCAATCAAGGACAGACTTCTCTCGGTCTTCTGCAATTCCTCCGAGTTCATCTGAGTCTCGGGCACTATCACTTTCGACAAAGGTTTGCTACCTCCCAGTTCCTACGATCTCCTTCTTACATTTCTACTCGGATCTTTCTTTAAATGTTCTGCCGCAACATGATTCTATTTTCCCCATCTCTTATACTTTTTCAACTCTCGTTGAAGCCCAATTATCTTATTTCCATCTTCTACCTTCTTCTGTTAATTTGAAGCCTTCCTCTTTATGGGCTTCATCTTGTGTCCATTCACAACGATTCACCTACCCTTCATTCATCTTGGTTAAGCTCACATCCCCATGTCGCCCTACCTGATTACTCCATGTTAGTAGGAATTGGTACCATAGCCTTTTCCACAACCAACATTTTTACTAGCATGGGAATATTTTGAATAAAATTGCCTCTTATTCCCCTTACAAACAAAGCATAAGTAATATCAAAAGAAACATATCCTTGAACAATGAATTCTAATACATGCCTGTCAATAGTAGCCTTCACCCAAATGATCACTTGCCTGAGTCCACTCGATATCCAAATTCCCAACTTTCCCAATTTCTCCTCATTCCATTCAAAGTTTTCCACCCTGTGAGGCCAAAAACAATAATGTTCCAATCTTAATAGCCATGCTACTAGCAATTCGGAATGTTCGCACCAAAACACTACATATATCTCTCCCTATGTATGTTTAGTGACTATCTCTTGCACAATGACTAGAGGATTCTTCCTCAAAAAACTTGCATATCTTCTCCTCTAGCCATCTCTTTGTATCTCTTTGTGTAGGTAACCATCATAACATTTTGCAGGTCCCAACAATCGAACTATTGTTAACAGCGATCCCTAGGACTCGTCAAGACATGCTACTTTGTAGTCTTTCGGAGTTACTTAGTCCTTCACAAGCTAACCAATACAGAAGGCATATTTGCGAGTTATTAAATCCATTCTGAACAAACACATGAATAGAATAGACTTTGCATCTACTGCGAAATAAGAATACACTAGGACACTCAAAAGATACATATACATGCTATAACAGAAACTTGTAAATTATCTTCATATATGTCTTAGATAAGTATATAGGCGAGGGATGCATCGAGTTTTAACTATTTCCTTGTATCTTTCAACAAGAATTACAATTCTAACAACTACAACCACCCTTCTTCATGCAACTTATACACTATTTATAGATTCCTCTTGACTCATCATCTTCTTAGCTTTTCATTTCTTCTTCTCCTTAGAAGGCGTTCAACCATCTGCTTATCTTATCCATTTACAATGTTTATTACGAAATGTACACATATCGCAGCTATACTATTACAAAATGCTTGCAAGTCAACATTTGCAATCCCCTACTAACAACATCCATCATGTCATCAAACATCTCTTATCCACTTTCATTGTGCATGATAATCCTCTTCATCATCACATTGATCTTATATTACTTAAGGACCCAGACGTACCCAGGTCAAACAATAGGGCATAACAAATCAGGACTGGTACCAGATATGATGCCCTAGAATGAAGGACCCCTTATCATGCAACAAAATGCTCATTTTGTGATAGTTATTTTATTTAGAAATTATAACAAACATGATAAAGTAATTTAGCATGGTTTACGGCCCAAGAATATTGCGTGTAATATGAAATACATATTGTAGCATTGAACATCACAAGATCCTTCCCCATATAACACAGACCCATGTTAATGAAATACACCTTGTGGAAAAATAAGCCATTGTGTGGCCCTCGCGATAGAAATTCCGCCTTCAATAAGAACTTGGAGAAAAGAAGAAATTAAAGAAAGAATTGTGGAATGAGAATTGTGCCATTCAAAATTACATTTTGATGGTTTTCCCAAAAATATAGAATATGCCATAATCAATTAACCTATGGGAACTTGACACCATGTTCAACTACCATGCACTATACCTACAAAGTAGACTTTAAAGGGGAAGATGAACATCCCTTAAAACTAATATATATAAATCAAATGCATAGCATTTCAACAACTTCCTTTTTTTTGTCTACAGTGAATAGGAGCAGCAATTAAAGACTTCTTACAATCATAAAAAGGCATCCATGATTCATCCTCTATTAGTGGCATCTTATCCACAAATGATAGCAAGCATTTCAGCTCTTAGAAAATTAGTTGCAGTCTAAAACCATGATTCATACATCTTACATGTGACAGCCTGTTCCTATAAATACAGCCAACCAATTCAGCAATAATGGCAAATAGAATTCAGTCCAATTCTTTATTCTTTTGAGGAGAAACAACTCACCTATCTAACAGTAAACTATTTCAACATTCACCACTCAAGCGATTTTGCAACACCCCATAGTAGAGGGAATCAATCCATTGTTGTGTGAGCACTTCACCCTTAAAATGACAGAAAATTACTGCTACACTCTAAGAACTTATCTGTTGTCCCTAAAGAGTGTACTCCTTAACTGATTATTTTTGTTTTCTTATACAATATGAGTAAATCTGAGACTATTTCAGTTTGCAAAAAGGACATAGCCTGGCATTATTATCATCGCAAATTTATGTTTTATGCTCTTTCCAGATCCTATGCATAGGAAGATCACATTAAACGATAATGGGTATTTATTCCTTGGAAAAGATGTATGAAAATATATGCTAGTAATTCCCTCTTGTTAATTTGAAAAAGTGACAGGTTTGCATCTAGTAAAGAGGTTCCATTGCATATCCCTTGGAAATATCTTTGTTGCCTCAGGTCAGGAGTGTTTGTTTTGTACCTCCATTAAGAGATTTTTGTTGCCTCTTTTTCCAGGGGATCCATTGTGTACTCCATGGGTAAACTTTTCTTGCCTATGTTCAAAAAGGTATGCTTCATACACACCAGAGAGACCATAATTGCCTCCAGTCAAAAGGACCCATTTGTAGCCCCTGTAAAGATCTTTGTTGCTTCTAGTCAAGAAGCATTACTGTGTACCCCTAGGAAAGACCCTGATGTGGCCAAGAGCGCAGCAACTCCAAAACATAGACTAAAATCACTGAGTAGCAAAAGAGAATTCTAATTCTTCATTATTCTTCTAAAACAATACATAAGTTCTTTTATTCTTGCACAACTCATAGATAGAGTTGTCATGCACAACTAAAATCTTATTAAAAGAAAATTTGGTCCTAGAGTAAACTGAACCTGCTATTTTTAGTAACTTTCACATAGAAACTTGGATGGGACTACAAAGCTCCCAACTCCCTTATTCTTCTACATATCTAAAACAAACATGGGAGTGACATGCAACTAAAAGTTCACACCTAATTACATAAAAACTAAATCTGGAAAATTCTAAAAATAGCAACAAGAAACTTAGAAGGGCAATTTTTGACCTTCAGATGATCCTTTTGGGCCTGAAAAATATGTCGAACAAGCCGCTAAACCGCTAGCACAGCTTACAACAGCATGAAGCTCTTCAAAATCTTCGTTTTACAAAAAAAAAAATCAAACAAAGTCCCGGGTCAAAAGTTATGGCTTCTGCAAGATACGCTCCCGCATCATATCCTTGTTGCTTCCAGCCAAGAGGATCCATTGTTTACACCTTGGAGACTATATATTTTTCCTCCAGTCTAGCAATCCCATGAAAACCACACAAAGGAGTGATCAATATAAGCATGTATGTTTTGTAACCTCTTCCTAATAATTATAAGAGCCTTTATTATTGATATTTGGTTGACTGAACATTGAAAGTTTGTTGGAGCGATGAATTAGTGAGCATAATTCTCAACTGGATACAAAAGATGAACTTTAGATGGTAGTTAGAAGTTTGTTGATGGTTATACTCTAATATCTACACTAAAGGTTTGATAGAACTCTTCACACATCTATTCTCCTAGATCTGGGCAGTTTGGATCATCAAGTTAATAATATGTTCCACGCACATATACATATTCATGCTTGCTTGCTCTCCACTATATCTGTATGAAAGTTCAAGGAAGGTGGTCCGTAACAGTGGTACCAAACATGAGTACCTTTTTCATTTTTTAAAAGTTACTAAGTTAATCCCCTATCATTGTACAAACGTGTAAAGTAGCAAGACAATATTTATGCAAGAAATAACTTACAATTGTAGGGTATGTGTGCACCCTGAATCTACCTGTTTGAGTTAGTCTCATTCAATCCCTCCAAAATTGTCTCAAGAGTCTCACAAGGTAAATATCCAAAATATTGAGATATATTGAATATCACGTTCATACGATGCGAGAGAGCATAGGGAAATCCTCAAGGGCAAAATCTAAGGCTGCAAGCAAGAGTTATGGAGAGGATTTATGTTTTTGGAGGAGGATCCACCTACAACAATACCCAAGTCTACACTCGAGGCTGCATGCAAGAGCAATGAAGGAGGTTCAAAGCTCCCAAAGAGGATCCCCCAGCAACATTATCCTAGACAATATCCAAGAATGCATGCAAGAGCTCTAGAGAAGAAAATATTCGTGCAAAAGCCTTGTTCAAAGAGGTTGCTTTGAATCTAGAGTATATGACGGCCAAAAGGAATATGAAGCTGCATAGAGAAGGTTTTGTTGTTGGACCCCGAAAAATTGTGGATCTATTAATGTTCTTCTTCCTTCTCTTAAGCAAGGTTTTATTGTCGATAAAGCATCAATGTCCCTTTCCATTTGCCTTGAAGGTGATGAGATTATGCTTTTGCATCTACACTTAGTGAACAAGCATTAATTTGCAAGTTTAATGGTTTTCAGCCCACTCTTTCTGCTCTAAATGAATGGATAAGCCAAAATGGGCTCCTATCCTTTCTAACGAGGTGGAAATCTCTCTTTGTGCCCGTGGGTTCTTCATCATGTTGTTTGTAGAGCTGTTGAACGAAGATGGATCTACAAAAAGGGGTCCTAGTTTCATAAGGGAACAAGGCTATTCATGAAGCCTTGGTTTTCATGTTTTGACCCTTTGGTTGAAACCCCTTCCGTTGTTCTAGTTTAAGTTAGGCTACCAAATTTGCTTTTGCATTATTGGAATAGATAGGAAATTCTATTGGATAATTCACCACCCTAGACAAGTCAATGGAAAATTAATACAATACAACGTAAGCACACATTTGTGTGGAGGTGGATGTGAGAAAATGTATCCCTGCCTATTTTTCCTTGGTTTTGATGGGATCATTAAGAACCCAAAAATTGGATTATGAAAACATTGATTTTAGATGTACGCGATGTTTTGAATATGGACACTTGGTTGTTTCATGCCCATGTGTACAAGCTCTAATTGAGAAGCCCCTTTGGTTGTTTTGAAAATCTACCTTTGTGCCCAAGGGTTCTTCATCATATTGTTTGTAAAGTTGTTGGACAAATATGCATCTACAAAAAGGGACCCTTGTTTCATAAGGGAGCAAGGCTATTCATGAAGCCATGGTTTTCATATTTTGACCCTTTGGTTGAAGTCATTTCCTCTATTCTTGTTTGGGTTAAGTTACCAAATTTTCCTTTGCATTATTGGACACCATTGACCCTACAAGAAATGGGAAATGTTATCAAAGAAGTCAATGCCTGAGACAAGTCAATGGGCAATAAATACAAGATGTGTGCACACATTTTTGTGGAGGTGGATTTGAGCAAAAGTAACTCTGCCTATTTTCCTTGGTTTGAAGGGGATCATCAAAAACCCAAAATTTGGATATGAAAACATTGATTTTAGATGTAGGCAATGTTTTAAATATGGACACTTGGTTGTTTCATGCCCACATCTACAAGCTCCAATTAAGAAGCTATCAAAAGGAAACCCGATCTCCTATGATAATTGTTTTTGAGTGGTTCAACAAAAGCAAAAGCAAAATGCCACTTGGCGGAAGGGTGCCACACTGAATCAGATTTTGGTTTAATCGCGTGATCAAAAGAAGGAACTGTGGATGGAGAGAAACCTAGTCTTTCTCTAAAAGAATCCAGACAATCTCTAGGAATGCATGAACCTAATATCACCATGAGCAAAGTTGTTGAAAGGAAAGAAGCCCCTTTTGAAGAGATGAAAAAACTAGCAATGAAGAGAAAGCAGGTAAATAAAAGCTCCTCTCCTAATGGAGATCGCCTGACTTCAAATTTTGAAGAGAGGCAAGATCTACAAATTCAAATCACTCCAATAAGTTCAAAGGAAAATAATAAATCTCGAAATTGATGGTTTCATTTTGTCTTTTGCTTACTGTTGGAGTTGATTGAAAAAAGCATGCATGCACGTTCTAAAAATGTAAAATCACGCATGCATGCATGGTAGTAGCATTGCATACATGAAAAAATCAAGTCCATGCAAAAAGCATGCATGTTCTTTTTAGCAATCATGCATGCTTGTGAGTTGCCTTGCATGCACACAAAGAAAGATCAAGTAAAAAGTTTGCATGTTTCTTTAAGTAAACATGCAAAAAAAGTACCAGTAAATAGCAAGCTAACCTTTTAGGAAAGCTAGAAACTTCGAATAAATGCAATACATAATTTGAAAATCCTTGATATTAATACAATTTTATAACTATCAAATAAATAAATGTGTGTGTGTGTGTGTACAAAAAAGTAGTGGCAAATAGAAAGCTGACCTTTTAGGAAAGCTGGAAACTTGGAATAAATGCAAGATGTAATGTGAAAATCCTTGATATTAAAACAATTTTATAACTATCACATACAAATACATATATATATATATAGTAAGCATGCATGCTTGTGAGTTGCCTTACATACACACATAAAGGAGGGTCAAGCAAAAAGTTTGCATGTTTATAGTAAGCATGCATGCTTGTGAGTTGTGCCTTACATGCAGACATAAAGGAGGGTCAAGCAAAAAGTTTGCATGTTTCTTTAAGTAAGCATGTAGAAAAGGTACCGGTAAATAGAAAGTTGATCTTTTAGGAAAGCTGGAAACTTGGAATAAAAGCAAGATGTAATTTGAAAACCCTTGATATTAATTTAAAAAAATTAATTATCTAAATGTGTGTGTGTGTGTGTATCCTAAATACTCTATCTATATGAAGTCTTCATATCAAACTCACATTAGACATTATCCTCACAATCAAAGAAAACCTTTATACACAAAAACATAGGACCCTATGTTACCAAACAGCCTAACACCTTGTAATGAAAAACTCACTTCCCAACCCTGTCAAAAACAACACTAATGGTTTTAAATAAAACTACAACATTACAATAATTTGTGTCAATGTATTTAAAAAACCGTTTTTTGTCAAGAAAGGTAGACTGCCAGAAAACCACTGGGCAGTTACCAAGCCAAAAACCGCGGTTTTCAAATGGTTTTCTGAGAGCGGTTACCCGCTGAAAACTGCAGTTTTGGCCTAGTAACTGGCCAAAACATGGCAGCCTAGAAAATAGAAGGAAAGTGCAAAAAAAATCGCGATTCATTCTGCTGTCATTTTTTTCTTCCTGTGCTATGTTGTGTTGTGTTGTGCATTGACGATAGGTGGTCAAGGTCCAAGGAAATTGCTATTTTCAACTCGTCATTTGCCGTTGAATAGTTTGAAGTTTGTCATTTGGTATAGAAATTGGCAGCTGGGACTCATTACAGAATCCCTGTAGGTTTGAGGCCCTCGACTGAGTCGACTCCATTCACACTGTCAACTTAGAACTGTTTATTGCTTTTATAATTTCTTTCATTTCTTTAATAATTTTGTGATTGCATGAGACTGATCAGTGATAAATGATATCGATCTATGATTGAAATTTGAGTCTAATTTTAAACCACATGGCAAACTGCCAAATTGGCAAATACAAAGACTATTTAAATTTTTTTATTTTCATTTTGGCTTGTCCTTCATTGCTAATGCACAACACAACACACAACAAGTGCAAGTTTTCAGCAATAGTAAATAATAAAATTATTATCAGACTACGTTTTATTATAAAGCACAATCTGATAATAATATATCAAACTTATGAATATTGCTATAAATTCTAAAAATGATCTTTCATCTTTGTATAACTATAATGAATAATCAATGATTCTCATTCAATAATGGATTTTTCATAATATAGTAAATAGAAAGTCATCACATTTTATCATATTGTTATCATATTCTCTTGAGTATTGAAAGTTAAGTTTTTAATTAAATAATTTTATCAAATTGTAACTTCGTAATCATTAATCTGAATCATATGCTATTGTAACTTGCTAGGTTTGAACTCCAACTTCCAATATTGTTTACAATTGCATATTGACATATTGTAACTTCAAAATGGCATCCAGTTCTCGTGGCAGTAGCCGGCCTAAGAAGTCTAATGACCCAACCTGGAAACATTGTGTTGAAGGCCCAGAGCTCAACTCTATGATATGCAATTACTACAAGTTTAAGATAAGTGCGGGGGTGAATCGCCTCAAAGTACCACATAGCATGGATTCCAGGGAACAATGTGTGGCTATGTGACAAAGCGCCACCTGAGCCTCAAATAGAGATGGTTGTTGTCCTAGCAACGTATGAGGGAAAAAAAAGAAAAAAATGACAATTGATGCATTTGCAGCCACATCAAATAGGGGGGCAGCAAGAGCTAAATCTGATCAGTTAGCAACCTTTGGGTCTTCTATTGCCCCAAGGGTGATTTGAGGACGGGCCTCACCTAGTGAAGGCAGTGCAAGTTCACTTTTACAAGATTTTTTTTGTTTTTCATAATATCCCTGGGGCACAACCTTCACTCAAAGGTACAACTTGGAACAAGGAATTGTATAATGAAACAAAGGTAGCAATAGCAAATTTTTGGTACTATAACATCCCATTCAATGTAGCGAAAAGCCCATACTAGGAGAATCGAGTAACTGCTTTGACCGTTCTTGGGAAGAGATTTAAAGCCCCTACTCCTCATGACTTGAGAGGCCGACTGTTAGAGGATGTTGTGAAAGATACAAAGCTCATTGTAGATGAGCAAAGAAGAGTATGGCACAAAAAGGGTTGCAACATTTTGTTTGATGGATGGACGGATGAAAAGAACCGCACCTTAATTAAATTTCTAGTGGCTTCAAGTGGACAGTTAGTGTTCTTGAAGTCCATTGATGCCTCTGATATAGTGAAAAATACACAAAATGTATGATATGTTGGACAAGGTGTTCATGGAGGTGGGTGTAGAGAATGTCATCCAGTTTGTGACCAACAATGCAGCAGCATATGTAGCATCGGGGAGACTTATTCAGAAGAGACACCCGTCACTTTTTTGGAGCCCGTGCTCAGCGCATTGCATTGATCTCATACTTGAAGACATAAGAAAGAAGTCATGGGTGAAAAATGTGGTTGAAGAGACAAGAGATATCACAAAGTACATCTACAATCATCCGTGGGTGTTGAGTTTGATGAAAGAGCACACCAACAAAAAAGAACTAGTGCGATGGAGAGCCACAATATTTACTACGAACTTCATCACATTTTAAAGCATTGCATCCTCCCTAATATCTCTTAGGTAGATGTTTGTGAGCACCCGGTGGATGGAGTCTCCATATAGCAAGAAGGCTGAAAGACAAAAGGTCAAGAAGACCATTTTTAGTGATGGCTTTAAAAAGACCATGGATGAGGTCATAAAAGTAATTTTAAAATTAACTTTTTTTAGTTGTGATTTATTCTTTTTAAATAAACAGCTCAAATTTATATTAATTTAAATTTTAAAAATATACGTTATTTGTTTTTAGGTGTCAAAGCCCCAAGTTAGAGTTCTTTGTTTTGTGGATGAAGAAAAGAATTCGATGTGGTATTTGTATGAGGCCATGGACAGGGCCAAGGAGAGCGTAGCAAATTATTATGGGCAAAATAAAAATATATATGAACCCATTTAACACATGATTGATTGTAGATAGAACAAGCAATTCCATCAACATATACATGCAATGACCGATTTTAACCCTAAGTTTTTCTTTGCGGATTCATGTAGAGCGGACAAGGAGGTCATGGATGGCCTAAATACATGCATAAAGAGGATGGTGGTTGATGAAGCCACTAAAAACATAATTGTGGATAAGCTACAGATTTACAAGAGTGCAGAAGGGAGGCTCTTTTCTTCACCTCTATGCATTCGAAGGAGAATGACCCATCAACCAAGTAAAAAAGAAAAATCAAATGTAGTCTTTTATGCTTGTCATTGTATCATTGTAATTGATTGTCACTGTATCATTGTAATTGATTGTCACTGTATCATTGTTAAGTCGTTATTTTTTTATAAATGCACACCAAGTTTACTTACAGAGTTATAAATCTCTTATTGCAAATTTGTTGTGGGAAGATTACAGTGCATGGACACCAAATCTTCAAAAATTAGCCATTCACCTCTTGTTCCAGCCATGTAGTGCTTCTGAGTGTGAAATAAATTGGAGCATGTTTGAGGCCATTCACATAAAAAAAGGCAATAAACTGGCAACACACCTCAATGACCTGTGTTTGTGCGATACAATTTTTGCCTCCGTGTGAAACAAGTGGAAGGAATAGATAGTCACAAGTTAATTGACTTGGATGATATTGATCCATACTTAGATTGGATTGTTGAATCTAATGATGTGTCCCAACAACCCATGTTTACTGAGGAAAAGGTCGCAAATTTAGAGAGGGAAGCAAAAGAAGCTATATCAGCAGGAGATGTAGAGGCATTGGGAGAGGTTGTCGAGGATTTGGAGTTGGATGATGTTCTCGTGGAGCGTTCTTTACCTTGCACTTCTAGGGGCAACAGAGGAGTTAGAGAGAACTTCCATGAGCCATTTTAATCTGCTTTTTGTTTAAATTAGAGCATTTGGCATTCACATTTTACTCTTATTTGCTTTAAAACTAATATAAAACATGTTGATGACTCTAAGTCGTGTCTTCTCTGAAACTTTACAATCATTTCTCTACATTCATTTCATTTTCTTATGTATTTCAGTGTATTTTATGAATTTATGTATTTTTTTAAAGTAGCGATAAAATTGTCGATTAATTGTCGAGTATCGAGTACAGGTCACAATTTTTTGCTTCCAGTAACCACGGTTCCCGAGTTTTTCTACTATGACTTGTGTTCTCTTTTTGTATAAGAATCTCAAATCAAAAGCACTTGAAAATATGATAATTCAATCAAATTACTAATAGTGACCACATTCATGCATATCCAGGCACCATGGAGACAGAAATCAATTCCCCAACCAACTTGCAAAATTAACAACCAAACATCAACCATTTCTGACATTGTAATCCAAATGATATAAATTTCTTACCATATTTAGTTGAAGCCAATAATGTTTGAATGCTTTGAAACTAATGGATGCAAGTAACCTTATTGATGGAAGAAGTGTGATAAAGAGCCCAACGATTCAAGGAAATGAATACCTCCCCTAATTTCTAAAGCTAAACTTTAATGGAGTCTCTATGAAACAAGGGGTTTTTCAGTTTAACTGTTAATTTTTCTTTTTTGATGAGTACCTCTTTTAGTTTTGAACTAATGACAAATCTCGAGAGTAAAACAGGCCTTGCCAATCCATCTAAACCATTGGTAGATAAATACCAAAACTTGTGTCTAGTGCCTTAGGCCACTTGGCCATCCTAACTGTTAATTGTTAGAGTGGAGAGTGGGATGTAGCATTTAAATCCCACTACTTCATACTGAATCCATAAATGAAAAGTATGATTGTCTATGACTGATTTTTCAAGCAATTTTAGAAGTGAATAATAAATAAGTGGTGATGGATTTAGAATATGTAGGGCAAAGGATTTTCCTCATATCTTGTTCTGCTTAAGTAATGCCCCTGCAGTTGCCTGTAATTATTGTTCCTTTGCAATTCAATGTTCCATATAGCTTCTTGACCGTGAATTAGAAAACATTTTCACTATTTATTTGAAAATGTTGCTGCCCACGAAGATGAAAAGAATCAGCTGCATGTGAAAGTTTAAAGCCACCTGAATTTTGATACATAGTTGAAATTTTCTAAAGGGATAAGGTGTTTTACAAGACTAATAAGCTGCTAGCAAGTCCCACAACAAGTTAACAGGAAGAATATCTATAAAGACAGAATTCAGGCAGAAAATAACACTGGCCAGTTGCAGAGCCAATACATTTCTAAACCAAATTGTGGAGGAAAACAACCAAAAATCAAGTTCCCGACCAATTCCATAATTACTCGGCTTTGGATCTACAACCACCAACAATAATGAGGGGATAAGGAGGGGGTCTGTTGGATTAGCTCATTTACAGTTAAAAAAGGTTAGACATTCTGTTTTATCATAAAATGGTAAGAATCGTTATCAAGTACAGGTAGGCCCCAATTAACAATGAGAGGTAGTTTGTCGAAATGACAAGCATTTCTTATGAATTTTCTTGATAAAATCAAGGTGCATTCTTCGAATTTCTATCCACAACTCAACCATTTATTTTCAAGCAATCCATCAATGCTGTGAAGTAAACATGAAATTATAATTCCACTCTTTAAACAATTTGAAGTCCAGGAAACTCACGAGCAAGTAATAATGCCATTTTTTAAACTTATAGTATATCCAGCGAAGTGGAGCCATGACAAAGAATAAGCAACAGTACAAGTAGGGAATATCCTGGGGTCCTGCATAGCGAATATCTCTCTTATTAAAGTAATCAAAAGAAAAAAAACATAATTTTAAAGAGCAACAACTTTGATGAGGTAATTTGAATCTTGCCAGGGAGAATGACACTCACTTGATCCAAGTAAAAAGCAAAATGTCCCAAAACCAACGACCCCGAGAAAGTGAGTAACCTAAATCAGCCAAAAATTACTCAATTCATGACAAGTTGTAACAAAAATAAAAATCCTTATCTTCTGCTTCTGAATGTATTCCCAAAGAAATAAAAATCCTACTCTTCTGCTTCTGAATGTATTACTAAAGAATAGATCTTTGTTCATCAGAGGAGAAACCAGTGACTCAATGAACATATTCTTCTGCATTTTATTTATCACTCAATACAAAGTAAAATGTACGTAACTGCCACTCTGAAGACCCCAGATTGGTCTTCTGCTGTGGATTTATATTTACAAGTAAAATGACACAAATACTCCAAAATGGGATCCTGCTAATTAATTATGTAAAATATGAAATATGAAAGTCTAAATGTGCAAAGAATAAAGAGTTTGATTTGATTTTTGCCGTCCAAACCAAAAAATAACAATGATGTTCAAAATCAAATAAATGCAGGAACAATAAGAACTGTTTTAAACAATGAATTGTGAAAAAATTCTACAAAAAGAGAACCTTATCAATAAAGTGCTCATGTTCTTCAGCTTGCTTGGCAATCTTCTTAGCCTGTTTTGACAATATTGATTTGGTGTGCACTACAGCCTGCAATCCGTAAAATAATTCTACTGTAAGTGCTTCTGGAGACTCGTTTGCTATAAAATTTGGCAAACCCCTAGCTCTAGCAGAAACCCTGCCAATTTTGACAAATCTATAGCAAAGAAAATCAGAAAGTCTATTGAAATCCATGCTATAGCATACACAAGGCTTAAACCCTGAGATCGAAAACCCTGCCAGATTTTGTGAATCTATTGCAATAAAAATTAGTTAAAAATAACTCTCCGAGGTTCAAGTAATATCATAATACTGAAATATTGGCTAATCTATTGCTATAAAAATTGATTTAAAAAAACATAACGAAAATAATTCTGATGTCAGTGCTTTCAAAGTCACAAATATCAGAAAACTGTGCTTACATAATGTAGCAAAAACCTACCTACAGGAAGCTACAAATATCGAAAAACCCTTTCAAATTTAGCATTGCGAGAAAATAAAACAAAATGATAGGAAAAAGTTTCTCGAAAAGACATGATCAATTTCGCAAAACCCTGCTTATATTTAATTAAAATAAAACTACGCTATATAATTTCGCGAAACCCTACTTTATGTCAGCCATGGCATTTAAACCCAAAAACCCCAAACCCCGCCAAATTTTGGTGAACGTTATAGGGCGAAGATTCGAAATAAAAAATAAAAAATTACCCGCGGCCGAATATTTACTCCAAACCGTTGTCGGAGTCTCTGAGATTGAAAGTGACCCGGATCGTCCATTTCGTACAAACGTTTAAATAGTAGATGACTCAATTCTTTTCGCTGTCACTTGCAAGGGTCCTCTTTTTTCTGTCTCTGTTTGCAAGCAAGAATATTCTATGATCTTCGTCTAGACTGTGTACTTGTGCAAGGAACAGAACAACGAGGCATTTAGCAGCAGAGTGCAGAGAACGATCAGATATGATTTCCGAAGCCCCAATTGGGCGACAGATGAGGAAACTGACAATGTCGGGGCGTTTTGGGGAGCAAATGTACAATATGGCACGCGGAGCACTAATTGAGCTCAGAAAACTGGTGATCACGATTGAGTCCGTCCCACCCTTGTGAGGGCTACGGATTGTCCATCCCCACCCGTCTGAGGGCTTCAAATCCGTAGAAGCTTGACTCAAAATTTGGCCTATCAAAAACATTCAATTGGTAAGGAAGTAGTATGGGTTTTTTAAAATGATAAAAGAAGGGATGCTTAAAAATGTCCATCATAAAGATATTAAAATATATATAATTAATATTGTGGAGTCATCACAACCATGCATTAATATAATATTTGATAGATGTGATTTGTGAGTGATATGTATTGATAATGAGTCTATTACATTTTTCAAAATCGAACTTCATTGATAATAATATCAATTTAGTAGTTGAAAATGGCCTTTGTTTAATTCTTTTACGTTGAAAGGACTTTCGATAAGTACGATTAATTTTTATTATCATTACAGTATGTGGAACACTAATTTGGATCAGAAAACTGGTGATCAGAATTGAGTCTGTTACACTCGTCTGAGGGCTACGAATTGTCCATCCAACTCGGGTTTCAAATCCGTAGAAGTTTGACTCAAAACTTGGCCTATCAAAAACATTCAAATATTATAAATTATTTGATAAGGAAGGAGTATGAGTTTTTTTTTAATGATAAAATAAGGGATACTTAAAAATGTCCATCATAAGATATTAAAATATATATAATTAATATTGTAGAGCCGTTACTATCATGCATTAATATAATAATGATAGATGTGACTCGTGAATGACATGTGACGATGATGGGTTTAATACATTCTTCAAAATCGAACTCCATATAATCTATAAATTGATAATGATATCAACTTGGTAGTTGAAAGTGGCCCTCATTTAATTCTCTCATGTTGAAAAGATCTCTGACGAGTACAACTAATTTTTACTATCATATTTTTTAATGGAAAAGTTGTTAGAACATATCATGTTTATGAATGAAACCCACTAAGACTCTTGTCCCATGTGGTTGTACTACAAAACTTTTCAGTGGATTTATGTTCATATATCCTTTTCTTTCTATTCCTATGATACGCTTGTCCTCAAAATAAATATGGATTGCTTCACCTTATTGTTATTCTTCCAATATGTTTTCATGGTATAAGCACGTGAAAATGAAAATACAGTGGCATCTCTCATGGCAGTCAAAGTTGTGGTATCGAAGGATCCTTTTTCAGCATTGCAAGATCGAAAGACACATCCCACCAAGCTTGGAACTAGACAGGCTTTTTGTGCAAACAACGTGTTGTTATTGAAATTGATCTTAGGAATTTGAGCTTAGGAGGTTTCATCCCTCCCAAGCTTGGGAATCTGTCATTTCTTGAATTCATGGACCTTTCCCTCGACAGCTTTAGTGGCCACATTCCTTCAACACTCGAACACCTTCAAAAACTGAAGGAGCTTCAATTCTCCAAAAATAATCTAACAGATGCATTCCCCTTGAGCTTAGAGATCTAGGTAACCTACAAATTATGTTTTACTATGGTACAACCACAACGGCAACATTCCTAAAGCATTGGGGAACTGATCTATCTTATAAAACATTGATCTTATGTAAAATAATTTGGTTGATAGACATCTTCGAGAAATGGGCATGCTCTCTCACCTTGTGCACATTGATCTCAACATTATCTCATAAGACCCCTGTTGCCTTCTCTCTTGAACTATATAGAGCTATGGAACTTGTGGTTAAGCTACAACACCTTCAAAGGTGCAATGCCTTCAGACATTGGAGCCATGCTCCCAAACTTGGAGTAGCTACTTCAAGTAGGGAATAATCTCAATGACACCATTCCCATATCGCTAAGAAATTGTTCTCGCCTTTCGCATGTAGAGTTGATGTTTAATAAATTGGGAGCCAAGAATAATTATACCTCAAAATTTGGGCAAGCTAACAAGGCTCATGGTCCTTAGTATGTCAATTAATGGGTTCATCAGCGAAATAACCTTTGGACTTATACCAATACTAGAAGCATTTTCCAACTACTCAAAATCGCAAAATATTGATGTGTCTAAAAGCCATATCACAAGTACCATGCCTGCTTCCATCAGTAAGCTCTCCAATACTCTCTTTTTTCTTAACTTAGAAAAGAACAATATCAATGGAAACATACCTAAAGATATCGACAATCTTACCTCCCTAATAGAACTTTACAAGCATAGAAACTCCCTTGTAGGCACCATTCCTTCTAAGATAGGAAATCTCCTTAATCTCACAACCATAGATCTCAGTTACAATAAATTGCTAGGAAGCATTCCCATTGCAATTCAAATTTTACGTGAAGGCCTTGAATACATATCTCAATGTCAATATGTTATCTGGGTTGATCCCGGAGAGCATAGGTAAACTCAGTGATCTCAAAGAGTTAGATTTGAGCATAAACTGATTTTACAAAAATATATCTTCAGAAATTTGGTAGCATACACTTCTTGAGAATCTAAATTTATATTGTAACAATCTCTCTAGCACTGTCCCTTTAGAAGTTGTTAATCTCTAGACCCTTATTTCCTTTTTATATTTAGTTGTGAATGCATTAACATGCCCAATATCTTTTGAAATTAGAGGAATGCAAATGGTACATGCTATAGATCTCTCTATAAATAAGCTATTTGGTCCCATCCCCCCCCCAAATTATGGATTTGGTAGGAGCGTAGTACCTGAATCTCTCTTACAATTGTCAAGTGGGCATCTTTCAAATAGTATCAATCCTCATGTCCCTATATTTGTATCACAACAATATAACATGGCACATTCCCTTGTCCATCTCCAAGCTTGAAATGATTGAACTCTTGGACTTGTCATATAATAATTTCACAACTCAAATATGATATTTAGGCGCACTCAAGAAGGTGAAGAGGGCATTCTTTTTAGTGAATTTGGGATTGTACGGTAAATGTTTGGGCATGGCAGGTTGCTCTTTAGCGACAAACAAACACCACAATTCAACAAAGAGGAAGATAAAGACAATATTAATTATTGCATTTGTCGGCATGTTTGTAGGCTCTTCCTCTAGACCAATAGATCGATATGTTCCCCACACACATGATGGTCTTCTTAAATGAAAATATGCTCACATGATATAATATTGAAGACTAACTTGGGAGAAATCTGAGCTAGCTTCAAAGTATTTCAGCTCCAAAGTATTTCAACTCCAAAGTATAACATCCCCTGGAGTACTTCAACTCTATAGTGTTCATTAAGAAGTAGCTCCAGGATATTTCAACTCTAAAGGATAATATCCCTTAGAGTATTTTAGCTCTGAATTGTTCATTTACAACTAGCTATGGAGTATTTCATCACCAGAGTTTAACACCCCCTAAGTACTTTAGCTCTGGAGTGTTTATGTATAACTAGCTCCAAAGTATTTCAGTTTCAGAGTATAACAACCCCTAAAGTACGTCAACTCTGGAGTATTCATTTAGACCTTGTTATGGAATCTTTCAACTCCAAAGTACTTACAGAAGTAGCTCTAAGGAATGTCATGAGCCTCATTTTAGAGCATATTTACAACACGTAGATGTATTATAACTTCAGAAGTGTATATATGGCCTCATATCAAATTTTTACCTTAGAGTCTTGTTGGGCCTTCTTAGTTTTCCTTGTAATTTTAAGAAATATCTAAACTTGGAGTCTTGTTGGGGCTTCTTGGTCTTCCTTGTAATTTTGAAAAAAATCTTCATTAGACTGTCTAAACTTGCAATTTTGCTTTGGGATACTATAGCTTCCAAAAAGACTATTAATTTTTTAAAATTATATTATTTTTTACATATTTTTTAGTGATTAAAGGTTTAAAATAATATATTATTTGACATGCTTTTAATGATACGTGTATTTAATTTACTCTTGACAATCGAAGTGCAACTATTTCTTATAATTTTTCATCGTGGAAGGTTTGGATGATTAAAAACCCTTCAACTTGAAATTGATACCAACCCTTCAAATCTGATCACTATTGCATGGATGAATGGAGGAATCAATTATTATTAAAAGGTCATGAAACCTTATTGAAGTAGTTGAATTCATTTTAAAATGTTGTTTTTTAATTTTTAATTGATTGAAACATACACTATATTTTATTTAAATAAATAAAAACATAATACATGCTTGATAAAAAAGTAGGAGGTATGAAAGCATAACCATTGTCAAAGCATAATTAAAATTAAATAGGAGTAAAACATGGAACAAAAACCACAAAATTACATCATAGTGACATCGACAACACAACAATAAAAAGCAAGACGCTAAGCCACACCAACCACATAAAAGGAGGAGGGGGTGATGGACTATCAATCTTATCTCCCCAGCTACCCACGTGGGGGTGTAACTCATTAGGTATGGGTTCCCAACCATCTTGTTCTTTGTTTTCCTCCTCGGCTTCCTAAGTTTGTTGATGGGGTCTAAATGGTAAGCACCAACTTGGGAAACTTCCATTGACCATATCCTCCTGAAGGCACATCCTAGATTGTCCATAACCATTCTACAGTGAGGGTCACCCTCCATGACCCCCCGAAGGTGACAATCATCGATGGGGGGAGGGGTGGAGAAAGAAAAGTAGTTTCACAATCTGCGATGATCCCTACCATGGTCATGTTGTTCATGATCCTTACTTGGGAGATATTAGTGGGGTGCATTCGAGGGAACATTATTGATGGTGCAAGGGGCCTTACCCCAATGTTCAATAAGTATTTGGAGGTGTTGAACCTCCAAGGCCACCTTTTTTTATTGCTCCTCTATTTACAACATAACATTGGACAAGATAATAATCATGTTAGCAATAAAAAAAACTTTGTCAACATTATTTGTTAAATGTTTCATAATTTCTATCTTTTCAAAGAAAAAATAGATTTTCAATCTGAAACATGTACCAAATATGCTTGAATCTCTCAAGGAGCATAGTGAAGTCTCCTAAAATAAAAATGTTCCAAGAGAAGTGTTCAAGTCTAAAGGGTTGGAAGAAGGAATCAATCCATGTCTAATCTTCTTGGGCTCTAACACAAAACCAAAATATGTGTTTTAGAGACTTGGTTTGATCACAAGCAAGGCATTTGGGAATGGGGATTCTCATGTGTAACAATATGTCCCCCATTAGAATACCTTTGTAAAGAATACACCAAGCAAAAGTGGCTTTTATGGCTCCATAACTATAGACCATATGGTTTGAAATCTCTTGCTTCAAAGATTAAAAGAACTACTAAGATTCCATCATTTTTGAGCATTTCTAAAGGCACATTATTGAGACAAAGCCATTGATAACCAAATTGGAGTTTATATGAAAGCATGGGAGTGGTCATATTCTAGTTTTAGTCTTACCACCATCTAGGGGAACATTAAACTCTAATTATTTGTAGGACATAATCTAGTACCACCCTCTAGATTTCCGTAATAGACTCAAAATATTGGTTATTAAGCCTAAATTTGGATTTTAAATCTTATCAAGGAACCCAGTATCTAGATTTCTTTTCAAAGATATTTGAAATGACTTGAATCCCTTTATGAAAAAGGTGAAGGGCTTTGAATCTAGGAACCTTTGCTAGGGGCTCTTTGTTAATGGTAATAACCAAGGACCACCATAGATAGTGAGAATTGGTGGAAAGGCAAGAACTAAACTCCTCCTCTTTCCATTCCAACCATGGTTTAATGGTCTCTCAGGCCTTCCACAAACTCTTAGCAATAAAGGTGTTTGTGAATTTGATAAGAACACGAGTAACAAATAGAGTTTGAATCCCTAGATTTTTTGAAGAACCTCTACCATGAGGGTTGTCAAAGGAGATACAATGCATAAGGAGGATTTTCTAATCTTCATGCCCTTCAATGGTCCTCAAGATCCGTTTGGCACAAAGGACAGCTCCATGTTTGGAAATAACGAGCCAAAGTCTATCAACTTCCTTGGGTTTGCAACAAATGTCCCAAGAAACTCTTTTAAACTCCTTGTTGCCTTCCAAGTTGGTCCAAAGGAAATTTCTTAACAATTTTTTCAAGATTCCTATATGTTGTCTTAAAAGAAGCACAACTATACGAGTGGTAGCTATGACTTTATAGCAAATCTAAAATTTTCCTGCAAGAGATAGAGGTTTATTGATCCAATGAGCAAACTTCTTTTCCACTCTTTGAACAAAATAATTCCATAACTTAACCTAAGAAGCTTGCAAGGTGAAGGGAATGCCCATGAATTTAAACATCTTCCCATGGTCATTTCATTTCTAGTGGTAGGTCCATATCTAATTAGGCATATGGCCATAAGTTTCAATGTAAAATCAAGTCTTAGCCCATTAAATATTAGATCCATAAGCCAAGAAAAAAATATCGAGACATTGCATAGCATTATGGACCACCATTTCATTTTCTAATAGCATAAAGAAAGAGTCATCTGCAAAGTGGTCATTGAGGATTGGTATTGATATGATTGAGGGAGAGTAATTACCTTGACTAACCTCTTAGAGACATCGTTTCCCAATAGATAGCCAAAACCTTCCACAATGAGGACATATAAGGAGGAACTAGAGGGAAACCATACCTAATGGAGTGAAAGAGTGCAAAATTCTATAACTAATGGTTATTAATAGTGATACATATAGAAGCATATTGAAAGAGAGTATTGATAAAGTGAATGAACTTGGGACCAAACCCAAGGCTTATAACATAGAAAGTATAAAAGGCCATTCAATCCTATTGTAAGTTTTTTCAAAGCTAACTTTGAAAAATAAGGCCATTTGTTTGGAGGTATGGTCCCATTCCATCCCTTCCTAGACCACTATAATGTTGTCTAATATATATATGCCTTGGATGAAACTAGTGAGCTTAAGCATTATCACCAATGGAAGAACATATCTAATTATTAGTGTAAAGGCCTCAACAATAATCTTTTGCAAAACATTGAACAAGGTTAAGGGCCTCTAGTTGGTGATTAACTCAAGGTCCCCAACCTTAGGAATAAATTTGATGTTGCATTTTTTTATAATCTTGACAAGATAACCTTTGGCCATGGCTTCTAAATAAACTCCGTGCAAATTAGGTCCCACATAATCCCACAAGATTTCATAGAACTCACAAGGAAATACATCAATGCCTAGGGCTTTAACCCAAGCCATACCTATTACTACATTATGAAGCTCCTCAATGGATAGAAGCCTTTCACATGTAATTATTTGGCTTGATGTGATCTTACAGGGGACAACATCAAGGCATTTCTTCAAAGCAACATCCCTATTTTCAAAAAGGGGATAAGCTTTAAAAAATTGCTTATAGTGTTTAACAAAGGCTTGCATAATGTCTAGGAGACCAATGATACAATAACAAACATATTTTACAGCCTTTATTTGTACAATAGAGTGGTGAGCTCTAAGCTTACTAAAAAATTCCCTAGAAACTTTGTCCCCAACTTTGAGTTCGTAGATATAAGCTCAGATTTGGGCTCTACAAGCTTGATGGAACTTTGGTGGTTTAAGTTTTTGCCTTAGCTTAGTAACTTGATTTTATAGTGTTTCATTCAATGGGGGTTGTTTGATCTCTTGAGAAACTTAATTGAATTCCTTTATGTAAATAGAGTTGGTCCTTTCCTAAATAAGGCTAATTATTTTCCAAACACTATAATAAAATTGGTTGTTCACAAAATGGCTACTTCTCACCAGTCAATCTAACCAAAGGCACTAGTGGAAAACGACGCAAGATTCCAAACCTATTTAATGTGAGCAGGGGTTTATTTATGATATAGATGCATAGTGTTGAGATAAACCAGTTATTAAAAATATTTACTAGTGGAGCAGACCATCCAATGCAAAATTTAATGGGTTGGTGGTCTGAAAAAAACATCAAAAGGCACACTCAATGGTCTGCCAAAATTTTGGGCAAAGGAAAAGACATTTCAATAAGAAAAGAGAGCTTTGTCTAGTCTCTTGAGAAACCTTTCACTCCCTTGGAGAAGGTTAGACCAGGTTAACCAAGGGATGGAAAGAGAGGATCTACGACAATGATAAAGGTCAAACAAACCTTGTTTGTTATACATGTAAAATTAGGCCTCTCCTTCTTTGGCACACCATCTCTTAAATAGGGTTCCTTTTTTGTCTTTCATAGATTCAACCATGTTAAAGTCTCCATAAATTAACTAATGGGTAGGGGGGAATTGCTTTGCTAGCCACCAATAAAGATCCACTCATTTAATGACATCATTTAAGGCGTAGATATTAGTGAACCTAGGATTTTTCTTGTTAAATAAAACATATCCAAAGAGCATGGTTAGAAGGGTCCACTACCCAATCCATTATAAATATGGAAAAAAATAATGTTGTCATAATGATGACTCTTTCATGTGTGGATGGGTCATTTGACACAACAACTCAATTGGGAAAGTCACCCATCTAGCCTCTCCTAAAAGGAATCCCACAGGCTCTCCCTAAGGTTTGTTATTGTTAGGTCACGACATACTAGGTGACCTATTCGGTCTATGCAAAATTATTACAATACAAAGGGCTTATGCTAGTTTGGAATATTGACTTGGATTTAACATTTTTTAGATATTTTAATGTATTAGAGGGGAATATCAGTTTAGTTATTTTATTCATGCAGGTTTTCAATATGTGTTTCAGAAAATAATAAAACCATGCATTTTATGATTATGCCCAAAAAGAGAAATAACATTTGCAAGTTTTTAATCAAATTAAATGTGTATGATTTTTACAAATTCATTGCATTAATCCATTCAATAATGCATAAGCAAAATAACAATGAAACAAATATATCAATTGAGATAAAGCAATAAAAGCTTATTACTTTCAGGTTGAGGGGCACGATGGATGAAGGTGAGCAGGGGGCGCAACAGGACAGAAAGTAGGGCACAACTATCGAGAAGCACTTGGGCTGCAGCAGACGTCCCAAGGAGCGAGCAGCATTGGGAAGGCTCCACTTTTACATGGTTTAGGCTCTTTTGCTGTTGTCGAGCAACCAAGTATGCGTATTCCCAAAGTCAACAGTTGTTTGGAAAGATGCAAGGAGAGGCCCAAGCTAGCCATACCTATGGAAATGATTGCTGAAGACATTGAATACTATTCCAATCACTCCTTGTACTGCAAGTTTTTGGGGCTTAGGACGTCATTGTTATTCCTGGAAGCATGGGCTCAGAGGATGTGGGCACCAGAAGGAGACATGGATATTACATTACTGGCCAACAGCTATTTCATGGTCACTTTTACCTGTATAACAGATTGTCAATGAGTTTTTGTTGGAGGTCCTTACTTCGATAATCAAGTGGGTTTGTTTATAAAGCCCTGGCATGCCGGTTTCATACCTTCAGAGGAACTACAAAACCGTGTCCCGGTGTGAGTGTGTCTACCCTGCTTTCCGATGGAATGTTGTTGTGAAGACACCCTCCATTTGCTTGCATCCTTACTGGGAAGGCCAGTAGGATCCTCAATGTCACTCTTGGGGAAAAGGTAATGACTTATGCCCATATTTGTGTGGAAATAGATCTTAGTAAGCCATTACCAGATGCTATTGAAATGAGTGCGGGCCCTTTCACATGGTTACAACAGTTGGATTATGAAACCCTCCCTTTCCACTATTGTCTATGTCATGCTTAAGGGCATTTGCAGTGATGGTGCCCAACTTCGAAATGTACTGCACCTCAGCCAGCTCAATCTATTCGCACTCCTTCTAGTACTGACAAGGAAAGGGGTCCAACTCCAGGTGAGAAACCTGATACTGATAGTTTTGTGCTGGTTAAAGGCCGATATAGAAATAGAGGCCAAAAATGGCCCCCGAAGGAAAGACAATTTGATGACTCGCTCAATAGATTTGAAATATTGGATGACCTTAACCAGCAGGAGGTGAATCCTGGGTTGACGATTTTTGACCAGGGGATTGAGGGACCAGCTCTAGAGACCAATGCTTTAGGGGCTTTAACTGAAACACAAGATACTAGAGATTGTCATATGGATATGGACCAGTAGCTGATAATTTCATAAGGAATGACTTCCTCAGTTGCTCCCCCCAATGAAGACGAAAATATGCCCCTTACTGGGAAAATTGGGGATCCAGGGGCAGCGAGAAGCAACAAATCTTTTCTTCATCTTGGACTTCAGCAAAAAGACCTTAAGAAAGGAGGGGGAGAAAAATCTGGTAAGCTTGGCAGAAAAAAGGACCAGGAAAAGATCAAGCTAATGGGAGAGACTTTGGTGGAGTCGAGGTCAGTAAAGACTCTGGATGCACACTTTTTGAGTTCTCTAAAATGATTATAATATCTTGGAATGTAAGGGGTTTGAACAATAGCCCCAGACAAAATGTTGTTCACAACCTAATTAAATGTCATAGGTCGGATGTCCTTTTCTTGCAGGAGACTAAGCTTTCAGTTGAAGACATGTCCAGACTTGCGCCCAAGTTGTGGTGGCAAGGAGAATGTCAATGCATTGGTGCTACTGGATACTTAGGAGGACTAGCTTGTTTGTGGAACCCACGTAAGTTTGGCCTCATAGGCTGGCTGACTTCTAACTACTCTATGACTATGATTGCTTCCAACTTTGAGACGGGGGAAGTCATTCTCTTCTCCAACATCTATGCTTCCAATGATTGGCGAGGTAAAAGCTCCTTATGGGACCACATAAGTTTTGTTCGTAGCCTGGCCCCCTTCCACCCTTGGATAATGGCAGGTGACTTTAACGCTATTCTTGATTTGATTGAAAAGAGTGGCAGCACAGCAAGGTTGGACCCATCTGCTTTGCTAATGCGCAACTCCATTGAAACCTTAAATTTAGTTGACGTCAGACCCAATAATGGTTAGTTCACCTGGAACAATCGCAGGAGTGGGAAATATTGCATTCCTGAGAGACTTGACCATTTTTTGGTTTCAACTTTTTGGGTTGGTGGAATGTGGTCTACGAGGTCTAAAATTTTGGATTGGTGAGGATCAGACCATTGGCCCATCAAGCTTACTAGTGTCTCACAGCATCATCCACGCTCTCCTTCCTTTAGATTTCAACTCATGTGGCTGCGAGATCAATCTCTCCATGAGTGTGTTGCCAATTGGTGGTGTTGGGGTAGGCTGACCCATGGTACAATGATGTACATTTTTGCCAAAATGTTGCAATATGTGAAGTACAAGCTCAAGCGATGGAATCACTAAAGTTTTGGGAACATTTTCCATGCTAAGGCTGCTGCGCAAACCAAGCTTGATGGTATCACAAGAATAATAAGAGAAGAAGGACTGACTGAAGACTTATTACAAGAAGAAACTCAGGCTGTGAAAGACCTGGAGGAATGTGAGCTACGGGAGGAAATTTTTTGGAAGCAGAAAGCTCAGATCGAATGGCTCCAGGAGGGGGACAAAAATACATCCTTTTTCTTCAATTTGTCCAAAGCCAGGAGACATGGCAATTCCATTTCGGCCTTGGTCAATGAAAGAGGGGAGTGGCTTAACTCCTTTCTGGCAATTTCAGAGGAGGTAGTGCAGTACTTCTCTACTCTCTTAAGGGAAGATGCTAACGGGGAATCTCCATAAGAAGCTCAGGTTCTCTCCTGCATTCCGTTGTTGGTGACACGTGAAATGAATGAAAATTTAATGAAACCATTGTTCAAATGAAACAAGGGAAAGCGGCTGGACCTGAGGGCTTCCCAGTTGAATTCTATCAAGAGTTCTGGGATATCATCAAACTCAATTTTTTAGCTATTGTCCAAGAATCTCAGCGGAATAAGCAATTGATTAAGGCTACAAATGTGACTTATCTTGTTCGCATACCCAATTGTGAAGGTGTTGATAGGCTAACCCAATTTTGCCCTATTTCCCTTTGCAATGTGGTTTACAAAATTATTTCTAAAATCATTGCAGATAGGTTAAAAAGAGGGCTGAGTGTTGTGATCTCTGAAGAGCAGAGTGGTTTTGTGGAAGGCAGGAAAATCCTGGATGGTATTATTATTGTTGTTGAGTCCATTCACTCCATGGCCATCTATAAAGATAAGGTGATGTTCATTAAATTAGACATGGCCAAAGCCTTTGATAGGGTCAGATGGTCTTTCCTACAGAAGGTTCTTCATGCTTTTAGCTTTGTGGATGAATGAACTCAATGGGTCATGAGCTGCATTTCCTCGACTTCCTTTTTGGTGCTTATCAATGGAGAATACACGGAGCTTTTTGGTGCTACTAGAGGGCTGTGCTAAGGTGATCCTCTGTCTCCATACCTTTTTCTTCTCCTTACTGAAGGTTTGGGGTGGTTGATCAGCAAGAACAGAGAGGAAGGACATCTCCAAGGATGGCATTGGGGAGGGGATTTATCGGCTCAATTTCACCTGCAATTTGCTGATGACACTGCCCTTATGGGCCTGGCCATAATGACCAAAGCTGCTAATTTACGTAGGGTGTTAGATGTTTATCTTATGGCCTCGGGACAAAAGATAAATGAAGATAAGTCATCCATCTACTTCTTCAATACTCTAGGCCCTATTCATCAGCAGATCATGAGGTCTCTTCATTTTTAGATTGGGACCCCCCTTGATTTACTTGGGTATCCCTATCTCGGCTGGTCGTACATCCAAAGAATCTTGGCAGACTATTTTGTAGAAATTTCGGGTGAAAGTGAATCATTGGACACACAAGTGGTTATCCTTTGCGGGTCGGGTTCAACTTATCCAATCTGTGGTGCAGGCTTTACCCATTTACAAGTGTATGCTCCAGGTTGCTCCGATGGGATTCGTTAAGGAGTTTGATTCGGTTACCAGACAATTCTTATGGGCTGGTAGTCTGAACTCCACTAAATGGAGCCTTATTAGATGGGAGATTGTCTGCAGCCTCAAACAATATGTCAGGCTCAGTCTGAGACAGATGGACTTAAATGGTATTGCTCTAGTGGCCAAACTTTATTGGCGATGGTGCACCAAACAAGACAAAGCTTGGGCCATAATTCTCTCACAAAAATACTATTCTGGAACCATTCAGTGGGACATCCCTCGCTATCCACTTATTGGGAAAGGTTTAGCAATATGGGGTACTCTCAAAAAAGGGGATGCTCTCATCAAGAATGGCTTATTCTGGATTTGTAAACAGGGATCCAAGGCTGTCTTTTGGTCTAACTCTTGGGATGGATATCCTCCCATCATTTCTTAGTTTCCAAATTTGTCGAACCTTTGTCAGAGATTCCTTGATGCTAGCTGGTCTCAGGTGAGTGACTTCAAAACTTATATTACTCAAGGACAGATAGAGGTTGCTCGCTAGAAAGCTTTCAAAACTTGGCCTATTAATGGGACGTAAGAAGAGAATGAGGAGCTGTTGCACATCCTTTCCAGGCACTGTTGTTGTCCTCTTCAAGAGGAGGATGAGCTAACTTGGTCTCCCAATCCCAAGGGAGCGTACACAGTTTCTTTTGGTTATCAGGCTTTACTTTTTTAGATATTGGGTAGGGGGAAGTGCAGTGGTGGAGACAGGTCTGGAATAACTTCACATGGCCTAAATGCAACTGTTTTGCTTGGATGCTGGCCTGGAACAGGTGCTTGACCTGGGACAATCTCTGGAAGAGAGGTTTCCAAGGCCCTTCTATATGTGTTATGTGCAGAGCAGCCGAGGAGGATTCTGCACACCTTTTTTTGCAATGCCCCTTTGCCTTGCAACTCTGGCATTATTGGTGTGATGTTTGGCAGCGCCCATGTCTTCATGCTCAATTTGTGGTCAATTTTTGGAATGGCTTGGGAGAACCCCCCTCAAGGATGCCCTTCTTGCAGGACATATGGCTAGGCGGCCCCATTTTTTTATTTTGGCAGATCTGGCTTGAGCGAAATAGGTAAATTTTTTGGGGGGTGAGAGTCATGGTGCAACAAGTATGGCAAAAAGTGTTGGGGATGATCCAGGAAACTGTCCAAGTAAAGTGCGTGATCTGCCTTCCTTTGACCAAACAGGACGCTCAGGTGGTGGCGCGACTTGGATTCCAGCAGTTATTTGGTAAGTCTGCGTATGTCAGGAGGAGCAAGTAGGTAAAGGAGCAGATTCTTAGGATTGATCAGTGGTAGTGCCCCCTAGTGGGATTCTTAAGATCAATACAAATGGTTCCTCCAAAGGTAATCTGAGTCTCGCAGGTACTGGTGGGATAGGAAGGGATTCTGAAGGTATGATGATTTTCCTTTTTACAGTTCCTGAGGGGCTACAAACCATTAACATGATGGAAGGCCAGGCCATTCTTTATGCCCTTGAGAAGGCCCAGGCGTTAGGTTGGCGTAGGATTATCTACGAATCGGACTCTCAAGTCTTGATTAACCTGCTCATCAAGAGGAAAGTGGTGGATGTCAATTGGCAACTATCTCTGATTGTGCAACAAATTTTGCAAATTTGCTCGCTTATGGATATTGTTACTTTTGCTCATATTCCACGTGAATGGAATAGGGTAGTGGATTTTTTGGCTAAATGGGCATCTAACCATTTGGATGGTGGAAACATTGAGGATTGGGGGTCTCTCCCCCCACCGTTGTGTTCTGATTTGGATAGAATTCTGGAGGCTGATAGGGAGGTTCATAATATTGTCTAGTTGGGTGATTGCCTAGTTTTTCAGTTTTTGTTGTTTTCTTCTGGGGGTTTCTGCCCCCTGTTCTTCTTGTAATGCTCTTTTCTTTTTAATATTATTTTTACCCCCTTTTTTTATAAAGCTTATTAGTTTCAGATCCTATGTTAACCTTAAATTAATCAAGAAATAAAAAGCAGTAAAAGAGAAAGGAAAAAGAGAATAAAAACCCTATTATCATGGAACAAATCCATTCATCCTAATTATAAATGTCCACAAAATCAATCTCTCACTAGGGTAATGTGTGAAGAACCACCAATGGAGCTGATGCAAGAGTCTAAGGGTTATAAGGCGAGAATAAAAATAACACTACCACCATTTACATGCGCAGGCAACAATATCAAATATTCACATGTTTGATTAATAGAAATATATCCTTGAATGACACAATGTTTGAATGTTTACAATCATTCAGGTATAAATTTCACTAGTATAACAATAAGGCAAAAAAGGAGGAGAGAGAAATTACACTGTAAATAAATAAAAATGATAGATTCACAATGTGCTCTAATGGAGGAAAAATGAAACAACCCTTGTGATATCTTCAACAATGACACATATAACAAGCTTCATTCCAATGGGAAAGTATTTTCCCTCTAAAACATAACCAAAGGCATTAATTTCCCACACCAACTCTTCCTCCCTCCATTAGCTATGCCATTTTTCCTCCTTATTGAAGAAACAATAAAAAAATATAAGTTACAGTATTGTAATTAAAAGTTCACCAGAAAAATGTGAATAGGATTTACCTCAAGCAAAAATTCTCTAAATTGAAAACACAATTTTCACCTGGTTGAGATGAGCTTTCTATCACCATAGATATTTTGAAAAACTGAAAAATGAGGCCTAAGATAACATCAAAAAGCTTAAAAAGGGTAAAAAATAGCCTCCTAGACCTAATAGATATTTTGGGAAGCACATGCACATTTTAAAATTGCACTTTTTGAAATTTGAAACCTTGATTATAATCAAGCCTTTAAACTCTTATTTGAAATGGGATGCACTTTGGTAGGCCTTGAGACCCGATCAACACTTAAATACCCGATTTGCATTGAGTTTCAAAGTTTGGGGGCCCCAAGCCCCAATCATGTTTGGGACCCCTGATTAACACAATTTATATAGCCCGTAGGCTTGCATGTTGTAATTGAGACACAAAGTTCACACAACATTATGCTCATTTGGTGGAGGGGATCCAAACCCAATCAAGTTTTGGGCCCCGATTACAATTACATTAGATGGAAAAAACATGACCCAACTTATCCATGGTTAAATCCTCAACTAGCACTATGTTACACCTAGAGGTGACACCAAGACCTAGTCAGGCTATTGAAGTCTACAAACACTATGATGAAGACATGGAAAACCTGTATACCTAGGTGGCGATCAAGTCTCACTTAACAAAGGAAGCTCATCACTCAGTCACAAAAGACCTAATCAAGGATTTATATATGATTAGAACTAAGGCCACACTACTCACTCATCAATAGACCTATTTGGAATAAAAAACCTGATTAGGACAGTGAAACAAAATAATTACTCCTTATACCTACTCAAATTGTAGAGTATGATTAGGTCTAGGATACTTAAATAAAAATTGGCAAAGATTCATTTAGACAAAAATATATGACTAGCACTAGACTTGGAAAAAAAGACTCTAAAGACCAAATCGAGGGATGAAAGTCGTATTAGGTCTATAAATCAAGATTTTCAAAAATAACCTATAGTAAACCTAACTAGAGAAAAAACAAGTTTTTTGAAAAAATTCCAACTGTGATAAGGCGATAAAAAACTCACTTTGGAACTACATGCAAAATATGAAACTTTCTTACATGAGCTTGGTCATTACGACGAGACATGTCTCAAACACTAATTTGGCATGCAAACTAAAATGGCCTTCTAAAGCACATCAAGGGTGCTAAGAAAGTGATATTTTTGTAAGCAAATTGGAAGGTCAAGACTCTACTTTAACATGAAGTATATTATATGAATTTTTCTCACACGAGCATCATCTATCTAAAAGAGGTGGTTACATGACTAGTTTGGCATGTAAATTGAGACAACCCACCAAGAAAACTTGAGATTGCTAAGACCAACTAGCTGTAAGCATAAGCAAGAGGCAAAAAATAGGTTTCTTAATTTTGGAGGAATTAAGATGTGTTATGTAAGCAATAATAAATGATGACTCTACTAGAAAATACTCCAGAGTATTTTGAAACTATAAAAACATGTCTACAAACCCAAAATATTTGGTCGAGATAATACATGGAATATGAACAAATCTGAGAGAGGAAAATAAGGGAATGGCTATAGGATAATATTTGATATTATGATTAAATTGGTGTGTGAAAATGAGTTCATTACCACTTTGTAGAACCTGCAGGGACTAACTACTATGATTTCAACCATCTGGCTAGTGAATTCTTCCCTTAGATCATTAACCAGGACATTGATCCACTTCAAACCAAGCACCCATATCCCAAAAAAAGATGTCATGATCCCACTCAAGGCCTTGCTCTACTGCCAGTCGAGCATCCACAACCCTGATAGAGATTGCCCGAATCACACAAGATTTGAGTATTTTGGCAATTGATTTTTCTTCTTATTTCTCTCTTATATTGCTTTATTTATTTTTATTATCTCAATTCCAAATTGGGGACCACTATGGTAAATCAAAGGTATAAATATATGTTTTTCACCCTAGTTCTTAACCATGACAAGTCTATCCAAACAAACGTAGAAACCATTTAAAATGTGATTTTTGGTATGTGGTTTCAAGAGCATATATTCAAAGGCCAAATAGTTTACCCAAACTCACCCAAACATGAACAAATTCAAAACACACACAATAGCCCAAGCCTTTAAAACTAATTTAGAATTAGAATTTTAAGCTACAAGCTACTCAGAGTACTTATGTACAAGAATGTCACTGATGCTACCTACGTACAAACCATTCTTCCTCATTCTTTGATTAATGAGAAACTCGTAGTGAAAAAAAAAAAAAAGATGGACCAAAAAGAGACAAACACAAGGATGGATCGATAATTAAAAACAAGTAAAATAAATGAAATCATGAAATAAAAAAAAGAAACAAAAGTAGGAAACCAAAGAGAAGGTATTTATAAGAGCTTATCAGGCTACTCCATACATGGAAGTAAGAGTTTAAGGAATTGCCCATTGATAGGTCAAATGAGACCTCATCAGTTAGACACTTAATATGAGACGTATTCACGTTAGATATTTTAAGAAGGTTGGTAGGGATACTACCAAAGGGATAATCATATTTATGATGATGTTGGCCTTTTCGTTCATGCACACTATTCCAAAGAGTCTTATCTACAATATTATCATGCAAATTAAGCAAATTTATATTATCATTAAATTTAATAATGTACTTACATTTAATTTACAAAAAGAAGTTAATATGGGGTTTTATAAATACCTATACCCATATGGTGAATTGTGGTGAGGGATAGGGGTGGCTATCAACACATACTAGAGAGATTGGAGCACCCAACTTAACAAATATATGTTATATGTAGTATCTAATCAGTGAGTCTATTTTTGGTTATTCTCTTTCTGATATGGATGTTAAGATAACATCCTTCTTGTTGTTTTCATCATCTATAAGGCACAAACTCTATTCTTACCATGTTAATTACCTTCTAGTTTTATCATTGGTGGCTAACATATGTAGAGAGTTATAATGGATCAAGTTATTTTTAGATTTGATTCCCACCAGTCTCATTTATTCACTTGGGCCACCATGCTCATGATTACTCATTTGTTTGTTTGGTTCATGGTGGGGTACAAAAAATTAATTGTATAGGACAACATGGTCTATGAGCACTCAAAAGTGATTAATAAAGACAGTTTCTCGATCATTACAAGAGATGATATACCCATATGGTAGTCCAAGATATCAGTCACATGCCATCTCGTCCAATGTGTAAGGGAATAGGTGGCAAGCCACAACCTCATGTTGATTTTGGGTTATGATAATAGTGCCTTTGAATGCTTGAATGCACTCTTTGGCAATGCATATTCTACCATGCACGTACCTAGGGGAGAATTTTTTAGGGTTTTTGGTAAATCATGGGTACTCCCAAAATTCTTACAAGGTAGTTACCTCCACCAAGCCAAGTTGTATTAGCCACCATCAATGGATTATGAGGATCAACAAATAGTTTGACAAAAGGAGTGATCACCAATGAAAGGAAAGATTAAAACCACCATTCACATGTGCAAATTGCAAACAAAAATCCAAAGTATTATGTTAATCAAAATATTCATTTTGACAATCACAATCGAATCCACCATAATCCTTGGCTATAAATTTTCCATCCTAACTATAGGGAAATAAGTTGAGGGATAGGAATTACACTATAACAATAAGAAATTGCATAAAATAAATGATTGTCTCAATATCTCTCCTTGGAGGAATGAAAAGGCTAACCCTTATAATGTCTAAAATGCATAAATACATATCAAGATGCATCCCTAAAGGGGAGGTGTTTTCCCTCCAAAACCAACTGAGTTCCATGAATGCACTCGCCAAACAACTCCTTCCTCCAATTGCTATGCCCTTTTTTCCTCCAAAGCCTATAAAAAGACCAAAAATAAATTAGATTTTTCAATTAAGAGCTCACCAACAAAATGTAAAAGGAAAACATGAACGACTTTTACACTAAGAAAAATTTCCAAAAATCAAAAAGTCAAGAATGTTTGGGTCAAAATGAGCTTTCCAGTGACATAGACATTTTTAAAAATTGACAATCGAGCAAGAAGTTATGCACAAATAAATAAAATGGGCAAAAAAAGGCATCCCAAATCTAATTGGGCTTTTGGGAGGCACATGCATATTTAAAACTTCACTTTTTGAAAATTTGAAATTCCTTTACTAATCAGGATTTAAAAGCCTTATTAGCATTGAAATGGATTGGGACAGGCTTAAAGATGTAATTAAGTCATCAATTCTCTATTAGAACTAGGTAGCATTTTAAAAGTATAAGTCAGGGTGGGGGGAGTAAGGGCAAGATCTAATTAGGCTTGGGACCCCCAATTATTTCTTAGTTCCAAATCCTAATTAGGCATCACATTGTGTTTGAGGTGAAGTGATTTGGATGTATGATAACATGTATTTTATTTTGTTTTCCCATTTTCTTTTATTATTATTTATTTCTTAGTTAATTTAGGATTAGCGTAGGATCTAAATGCAATAAGCTTTTTTTACTTTATCTCAATTGTTATCTTTGTTTCATTTCTATTATGATTATGCATTATTGAATGGATTAATGTAATGAATCTATAAAAATTATTTGTATTTCATTTGGTTAAAAAATCATAAATGTTGATATATCTTTTTGGGCATAATCTAAAAATGCATGGTTTTATTTTTTCTCCAAATGCTTATTGAAAAATCGTATGACTGAAACAACTAAACTCACATTCCCATTTAATATGTTAAAATACCAAAATAATGTTAAATCTAAGTCAATATTCCAAACCAACACAAACCCCCTATATTAGAACAATTCTATATAGACTAACTAGGTCATCTAGTATGTCGTGACTCGATAATAATAGACCTTGGGGAGACCCTGTGGACCTCCGTTTAGGATAGGTTAGACGAGAGACCATCCCACCTAAGTTAGTGTGTTGAATGAACCATCAACACCACATCCCATGGAATGGTCAGACATGTGATATGTAGCATCAGGCAGATGGTTTTAGCTGCCATCTAGAAAGGAAAACTTTTAATCTTTACCTCTTACAGATAGAGAATATACAAATCTAAAATATCATGATGGTTGGCTCAAACCATGTAATTGTGTGCTAAGTTGGTTTAACCTTAGACATTTTATGATCATACATTCATCAAAAACTATCAATATTTATGATTTCACCATCTTGCCCTTTAAGCATTGTAAAGTTGTTCAAAAACTTATGCTGCTAACCTTTGGCAATAATTTCTACAAGCACAATATCCACTCGCTCTTTCTATATGAAATCTTCCTTGTTTTTTCTAGGGGAAGGTTTCCAAAAACATCACATCACCTAAAAACAAGGGGAAATGGGGTTTTCTTAGGCTTTAAATCCATGATAGGGCCTTTTATGAAGAAGATTCTTGTGATTTAAATTGTGAGAAACCAGGAAGATCACACTTGTGACATTTGGAGTACTTGTCATGACTGGGCTAGGGTTTGCTTGGGGACCCTGAGTAACTAAGAGTTGGACCACTAGTTTTAGGTTGGACACAAAAGAGACCATTTAAAAAATGTTTTGAGACAAAGGAAAATACAAAAATATTTTGAAGTATAAGAAAGCCTCAAATATAGAGTGACGACAATGCAAGTTTAAAGTGTGACTAGTTGCTTTATATCATCACATTAGAAATATTATGCTCTCATGTCTATCGATGATTAGGGATTAAACTTTATGTTTTATGCCATCATGCCAATGATATTATGCTCTCATTTAAATTTATGATTAAAGGAGTGTAAGGTTTAAACCTTATGCTAATAGTACACGTTAAGTAGTCAATGTATAAACTTAAGTAGGTAAATATGGTAGTAGGAGGAACATCAAGTTCCCAATGTATAAGGGTGTTTTTATAAGATATTTATGTGCAGATATAGTTATTTCTTATGAAATTGGTTCATTGAAGTTGTAGGGGAATAATAAACTTTTACTCATCCTTATATGAATTACCTTCACAATTAAAATACAATGACATTTCTTTCCATTTATGGTAAGGGTGTATTCTTACGAATAGTTTAATACTGATGCCTACAACTTTGTTATTTCATCAAAGTGATATTCAAAGCAGAATTATGCCACAAAATTATATGAAACTTCTAAATGGTAAATATTATATTGAAAATGTATTGTTATTCCAATCAACTGATATTTAATTGCATTCTCTTTAAAACCAAGTAAATATTCATGTACATGTTTGCATCCCAAATATGTTGAATTATCCCATGAATATTTATCTTGATAAGCATGATTCTATTTTAATATTTCCAAAATAATATACTATTATTTCCTCAAAGCGTAGGTATGTCAAAGTAATTGTATTCAAAATGAAATCATGACAACAATATCAGATAATGAAGCTAATAAATATGATATGCATTAAATATGTAGTGGTTGTTTTAGTGAATGAAACAACCCCACAAAAGTATTTTGAATGATAATATAAAAATAAAATTTATTTTATTCAAATTCTAATTCTTTCCAAAATTGAAAAATATTTTTTACAGTGATCACCCTATGGTGTTTAGAGAAAATGAAAGAAATTATAAGCTTAGTAAGAAAAATCTTTATTTCGCAAGGTAGCGTACATATCTAATTTTGGTACAAGCCTTGTAGTTGTAGTTTCTTTTTTATGCATTTATAGATTTAGTTCATTGACTTACTCTAGGATCTATTTGATACAATTTACCTTCACATTTGACCCTTCATAGTCTTATGTCATCTACATTTTCTAACAAACACCTTTAGATCTAATAACTATCTACCTTATGATTCACCCATTATCCTACAATTCATTTTGATCTTTGTTTCATGGAATTTTTCTATCTTGATCATTTTTGGAGTGTCCTAAAATTGGTATTTATGTATTTCAAATCAATACAAAAGTTTTAAAGTTGTATGTGGGTCCTATGTGCCACAATAACTTGATTTTTCATACATTATGTTTTACTTAGTTTATACCTAAGAGATATAAAATATGGAAACTATAAAATAATTTGGATTATGTAAAATATGGCATTAAACACAGTGATCTGAACTAAGTCAAATTTATAGATATTACACTTACTCAATTTAGAAAGGACAAAGTAATAGAGGAATGTTATACTTGGTTGATTTTGTATGTATATGGCTTACAAACATCATCAATGAATTTAAAAATTCCCTATGTGTGATTTGTCAACTCCTTAAATCAGAATCAGGTGTTGAAAACTTACTTGGATGTTGGTATCAAAGTCAAACACCTATGGTAGTTGAAAATGCCTGAGTTTATCGATAGTGTGCCTATGCAAAGTGGGGATCTAATATATTCATGAGTCCTACCTTTGTGCCTACAGTGTGATTTTTTAACCCTGAGTTGGATGTGTATTCTATTTGTTTAAATAGGGTCAAGAATATAGAAATGATAATGCACAAGGGTGATAATTAGATATATATTAGACCAATTAAATGATAAATTTAGATACAACATATGTTGAATTTATTAAACTAAGAAAGGCTAAAAATAGAAAGTACAACTATGCTAGATATGGAAATGAAAAATAAGTAATATACCTAGTTGGTTATGATGCTAACATAGTTATGGATATGGAATAGGTATGAAGTAGACTAGAAGAGGATTCTGGAACAATTGCCAAATTTTGGATTGAGTGCCTTTGAAGCCGCAGACACTAACATCAACCTTAGATGTTAGCGTCGATGCTACTGTCTGAATTAGATGTAGGTGTGCTGTATAAAATGCCTATTAGAAAATGATAAGACCACCTGGATGATTAGAGGTTTGTCTTTGCCTTCACTCTAATGCATTCAAATCTGGGTCATGTATTATTGTTCATCATGAAATGTCAAAACCCTAGTTTTTCATCTTTATAGTGACCTTGGAAAAAATGGGTTAGTGGGCTCACGGTGTTAGGTTAACCCCATAGATCCCTCTATAAATAGGTGTTACCTACATATCCACTACTCCAAAGAGAGCCTCAGACTGATGTAGTTCTCCCCTAATGTGTTGGCTTGTGTGTGCACAAGGGTGCAATAAGTGGAAAGCAATTACAATAGTGACCTAGCTCATAACTTTGAAAATTGGGTTCTTAGGTTTATCCTTTAGTACTTGATACCTGTAGATGTGCAATACCTATGAATGATATGGAAATAGGAATAAATAGGGAAGCTTTGCTCAATTAAATGCTCTTGGTATGAATGTTAGGTGAGAAATGAATGAGAAGTGATTGTGAATATATACCACTCATATCAATAAATATCTCGCATTAAAACACTTGGGCCAACCATTTGAATACATTTTACTTCCAAATTACATGACTTTAGGGCAGTCAACACATGCGTCAAGGTAAGATACTAACATTGACATAAGGGTATGGGATTGACGCTTATGTCCTAGCAGTTAGAAAATAGGTATAGGCTCAAAACTTGTAGGGGCATAAGATAAACATTTTTAAAGCATTCTGGGCAAGATAGAAGGTCTGGGTCATCAACATAAGACTCGTCAGACTAAGAAATAGGCTAAGGGGCACAAAATAGAGCAGATGTTAGACTTATGAAAGTGAGAAAGGTCTAGAATAGAGAGGAATAACCAAGGTCTAAGTTTTCCAAGTTTACAATACTAAGGTGTTATATAATTCATAAATATCATCTGCAACGATTATGTGTGTGAACCTTTATGATCCTAGGCTGGAATGTCCATGTTGTGTCTCTTTTGTCCAAACCCTAATTATGATTTTTGACCATAATATGCTCTTTAAAAATGTTAGTATTTTGAGTTCAACTAACCCCAACCACTCCATACTACATGGTTGAGAATTTACTACCTTCTAATACTCTGAATAAGGTTTGATCCAAATGTATTTCTCCCAGTTATGCATGTGTGTAAAATATTGAACAATCTAGAATGAAATTCTATCTTTTGATATTTGATACATTGCACTATGAATCTTTGACTTCGTATTTTCAAATTTCACTTTATGGACTTCTCTAGGGATGATCCTTGAAGGTGGTAGACATGTGTGTGATTTTTATAAAGTCTTAAGAGAGTGTTAGGTGTTTCACAATGATACTCAAATGTGCCAACTCCATAATAACCTTAGTGGTGATTCGTATGTGACTTTTTGTTAATTTTCACTATGACTGACATGTGAAACATGTCTAGGTTGATATAGTGGAGACTTCCTAATTTGAAAAATAATAGTTGAAGGCCTGTTAACATTGTGAAAAGATGTAGACACTTGTTGTTGTTTTAGATTACCCCAATAATATTTTTAAATGTGAAAAAAAGATATGCATTACCCTATTTTTTATTTTATAATATTTAATTGGCATACAACATTGAAAGATTACTCATATTGTACTATAAACATTCAAACATAAATATGAATTTAAATGTTAAATCGATTAAAATTGATTGACAACTGGCATATGTTACCAATAAGAAGATAGTTAGGTTTTTAGGTTTCTAGTTGACTACAATAGGTGTTTTATAGTGAAAAATAGGAGAAAATAGGTATGTGGTAACCCAAGTATCAGAATAGATTATATAGTTGTATTTGGACAAGTTCGTGCTCTCTAGATAACTATGTAGTGTGGCCTTGTTTGTTGACTACATCTTTGTCTACTTTGAAAGTGACAAATTTGTAATTACTTTATCACTTGTGCATGTGTCTATTGATAGGGTTGAAATACTATAGTTCTATAAATGCCAAACATTAAATATTTGTTTTCCTTTTCCTTGCGTTAAAAACCTTAAGTGTACTTGTGAGAGTTAGAAACATGCAAAAAAGAAGGGGAAGTGTATTGGGCTAAGCTAATCCTAATCACCCATGTTGATGATTTACCAATGTTTGTGTATCCAAATACTCTTGAGGAAGGAATAAAGCTACACATATATCTCCCACCTAGTGTGATTATTGTGTTTCTTCAGTATATGCATGCAACTTGTAATTTGGCTTTGATACTTGAAAATGTTCACTTTTGACTTGATTTATAATGCTTCAAACTTGGCTTGTGACTACTCCTAATGGTTGATATTTAATTTGGGTAGAATAAGGTAAATTTTATTAATGTGAAACATTATATAGACACTGGCAAGCTTTAAGGAGATCTTGTCAATAATCAATGACCTTTGATTTGTATTTATAGGAGTCTAATTGAATAACTTCATTTAGTTAACTTGAAAAACATGCAAAATGACCCATATGGATATTTCAAATTTAAAAAACTAGTTGTTAAATGGCATGGGGACAATTTCATGTTAAATAGATAGGTTCGTAGCAACAAACCTATATGTTGTAGTAAACTAAATTTGGTCACATGTTAGTTTTACCCTTTTTATCCTTAATTAACCTATGCACTTGATTAGTACCTATTTTTCTACTTCACCCTATCCTAAACACATAGGAGGACCTATTTATTTTACAAACCATCATCTGTCACTTATAAAAGTGTTTTAATTTCTAAAATTTCCATACACATCTATATGGTCGAACCTAGATCCAAATATTTGCATATTTCCTTGTTGAAAACAACACCCAATATGAACAATAGTGTGAGGTGTTCATGTCCCTATGGGACATTGTTTTCCTAAGCCCTATAATGGTCACTTTTTGAAACAAAACCCTTATTTAGTTTGTCTTTTGTGTTTTTAGGGTTCTTAGCATGTGGTTACCGATTTTGAGTTGTTAGAAGGCACACTTAAGTAACTTATTAGTCCACTTAATAATTTCAATACATAAACACATTTACATTATTGCACACTGATTAAAATTTCCCTATTATTCCCAACTATAATTTTAAACATTTTAAATAATCCTCAACCAAGTCACAAGCCATTTTATTTATTCCTAAGAAAAATCAATATCAAGTATTCAAGTTGATTTTATGATCTGTATGCAACCTCTACATAATTTAATGCATTCCTTATTATTTCCTCTACATAGAGCTCACCCCACTCCCTCATTCATGTGCATTACATTGCCAAGAGTTTGTTGACAATCCTCCACTTAAGTCCTACTCTTAATCATAAACTTTTGTACATTGACTGCTTGAAATCATACACCTCATAGACACTTGGTCAGTGACCCACATGTACTCCTCAGGCTCCACCTTAGCTCAACCACCTAACAACCTAATCTAACCACATGGATTGACAACTAGCATAGAGTTATCCATTAGCATTCAAATCTCATGCATTTTCCCTTTTTCTTCCAACAATGGGATGTTATTGGGAACAATTAGAAAATTAACCATTATGACCATTGCTGCTAAAGTAAGCTTAACTACCAAGCCTACCATGGAGGCCGATTCAAAAACAACATTTATTATTGCTCTTATATTCTGCATGTTATATATTTGTAACATATGTATTCTTTAGGAATAACAAAGGAATATTGAGACACATTAATGTCTTGTAATCGAATGCCTGGTATACAATCATAACATATATAACTTACATTCATACACCTACTCTGTATACATGCTTTTTAGCCATTATATTCTCTCCCCTGTTATTTGATAATGAATAGAAGTTGTATTTCTTGCAAGTAAGACTTCTGCTCCATTTGAATGTGTTTTAATTATTTTGTTTTTATTCTTCATTCCACATTCACTCTGCATAGCCATAACTCAGCTGTCCTCCACACACCTCAATCTTGGGTCCCATGGTGCAGATCAATTGGTTTTAGAATAATGATCTATTCCATTTTCTAAGCCTATAACCACAATAGCGGAATGATAGAGAGAAGATTTATTGATTAATTCTATTTCATGGACTCCAACAGAATACCATAACAAAAGCAAGATGGTTGATGCTCATAATCAACTCAAGGCAAGCCCAAAAATTTGTAGGCTCATCATTGATGCTCTAGAGGCACAAAACACTAAATTTTTTGGTTGATTCTATGAGTTAGTGATATATCTCAACCCAACATCCTCTTCTTTATCTTAACAACATGATCCATAGTGGTTTCAACAACAAACCCCCTTGAAAATACAAGTCAATCTCAACATTCCTTTGTTTGAAGGCAAAATTGGCACCAAATCATTGGATTCTTGGATTCAATAACTCAAGGTATAAATATCCATTAATTCCTTCACTAATGATGAGAATATCACCTTCAAAATATTATAAATGTCCATTCTAATTGGTCACTAGTGGGAAAACTTTAGTGTACAACACGCACAAGAGTCCATTCTAATAGAGTCCTGAAAAAATTTTGTTGACACACTGAAGGAGGAATACAACCCTCATTGAAAATTTAAAGATAGATACATTAGGTTCTAATAACTTTTCCAATGCAAGGATTAGTCTGTTGAAGACTACACCAACATATTCCATGACTTCTTTGCATGCCTGGAAGATAGCTTGAGTGAACAATATAGGGTGTTGAAGTACATCAATGAACTCTCACCTTATCTCTATAAAAGTTAGAGATATAGACTTTTGACACATTGGGACAAGCATATCACAATGCTACCAAGCTCAAAGCCAAGGAAAATATGAAGCAATGTGCCACCTCTTCATCCAATACAGTGTGCAAGGCCCCACCAACACACAACTCCACATCATAACCTTATGTGTAGAAGCACAACACTTCTCATAAAGGAGATCAACCTTAGAAGACTATAAAACACTCAAAGGATCAAGCGCCTTCTACTTTAGACAAAGTAAAGAAGAAGTTTAATGATAAGTGGTGCCATCATCATCACTTGACCACCCAAGATGACTTTGATTATCACACATAGTAATTTATGTTTGCATAATCTACATCAAGACCCATGCCAATGGATAATGTTCATGGAGATGCCTCTTTTCTAAGTACTAGATCCACTATGATCAACATCTATGAGGAGTGTGATGCCTCTTCCATACTTAGTTCTAGGTGAAGGGTCAGGCTCTCTACATCATCATCAACAGTGGTAGCCAGAAAAACATCAATACATAATCCACCACGTAGTGCCTTAGTCTTACCTCAACTATGCACCCTAAACCATATTCTCTTGGGTGGCTTTAGTAAGGGAAGGATATACATGTCTAGTGATAATGCACTTTTTAGTACAAAGTCAACCCTATGGAGGATAACATCACTTATAACATCACACCTATAGAGGTCTATGACATTTTATTGGGAAGATTGTATCTATTTGAACACAAAGCTACATATCAGGCCAAGGAATAATAGTAGGTTATATGTGCACGAGATCACTTCTATAGACTTTTCTAGTTAGCACGCTCAACCAAAGTCACCTTAGTCTCTTCAAAATAGTGTCATAAGCTCATATTTCATGTGCATAAATTTGTGTTACTCATTATTCACCTTGATACACCTACATAATAGAAAATGAAAAGTACACCCTAGTAACACATAGTGTTTGCACATTGTCATAGTAATAAGAACTTGACATGTTGCTGAAACATCAAAGTGAAGTCTTCAAAGAACCTGAAGGCCTTTCAATACACAAAAAAATAAAACATCACATCGATTTGGTCCCTATATCCCCTCACTCAAATAGCCCCTATGTCATAGATCAATTTAGGAGAATGGCAAAGTCCAATGCTAGATACAATAGCTTCTTAATTAGGGCAAGATCATGCCTAGCTCTTCACCATGTGAAAGTTTGATAGTCTTCACACCCAAGAAGGATGGGTCTTGGTGACTCTACATGGACTATAGTGAACTAAAAAATATAATGGTAAATAATCAGTACCCACTATTGTGCATTGATGACCTTCTAAGCTAGCTCTGAGGCACACAATACTTCACCAAGATCGATATCAAGTCAGTTATCATTAGGTTCTAATTCATCATGTAGATGTCTAGAAGACAACTTTCAAAACATGGGAAGGATTGTAAGAATGGTTAGTTATGCCTTTCGGCCTCACCAATGAACCAACCACATTTGTGCATTTGATGGATGTTCTACTTAGACCCTTCATGAACTCCTTCATCATTTTATACTTGGATGACATCCTCATCTTCAATAAGACTTGAGAGGAGCATATGGAACACATCTCACACATCTTAGGCACTTTGCACCAACATAAGTTGCAATCAAACTTAACAAAGTGTACCTTTTACATAATATAGATCCAATACCTGGGCTACATCATTAACCACACTAACATTAAGGTAGTTCTAGAGAAGATCAAAGTGATCCAAAATTAGCCTACTCTACGTAATTTCATAGAATTGAGGAGTTTTCTTAGACTTGCTAACTTTCACTACAGGTTCATCCTTGGTTTTTCACTTATATATTGGGATCTCACCTAAATAACATGTGCAAGGGCCACGCTCGATTGGACTCATGTGAAATAACATGCTTTTGAGATGCTCAAGCACCACCTCTATGTATCACCTATTCTCATAATGCCTGACATTATATAGAAATTCAAAATTCACATTGATGCATTTGACCATGTACTTAATGCATTGCTCATACAACATGTACATCCAATCACATACCACATAGAGACATTTAGTGATATAGTTCAAAGTCACTCCACCTATAAGAAGAAATTATATGCAATCTTGTAAGCAATCAAGAAATGATGACACTACATTCTCAAAAATGAGACAATTGTTTATTTGGACCATAAACCACTTTAGTTTCTATAGTCATATAATAAGCTAGAAAATGTGTGTCACCTTAAATGGATGACTTACCTACAATAGTTATATCTCTTGATCAAGCATAATAAAGGGAAGGATAACAAGGTTGTAGACTACCTTAGCTAACCACTCATTCATGCGCTCATCACAATGTTAGACATGCATGACCATAACTTCACAAACTTGGTACCCTCATACTCATCCAACAAAGACTTCATAGAAACTTATACCAACTTCACGTAAGGTAAAAAAGTGTTAGAGTTATACTTGTCTAACTATCTTCTCTACAAGCTCAGACATCTCTATGTTCCCTCTAACACACCTCACCAATGACTCATTTGGGAGGTACACTATGCTAAGACCTTGAGATACTTTGGTGTGATAAAGACTATAGTTGTATTGTAGTCACACTTATACTATATGCACATACACATAGATGTGGAGTGCCACATCAAGTCTTGCATTCCTTGTTGCATCACCAAGCCCATGAATAGAATCTAGGAGTCTACACACCTATACTAGTTTCATCTAGGATGTGGGAATCTATTAGCATGGATTTCATGACTAGGTTACCCATGATGACATGACAACATGACACTATGTTCATTATAGAGGATCAATTCTCTAAGATGGTTATCATGGTTGCATATAAGAAATACATTGATGTAGTTGACACTGTGCAGGCATTCTTCAACCATGTTTGGGTTCATTTTGGGATACTAACATCCATCATCTCTAATCATGATCCATGCTTTATGAGTCACTTCTAACAAGCATTATAGGATTTTATGGGTATATAATTGGATCAATCAATGACATTTCATCTTTATACAAATGGGAAAACTAAATTGGTCAATCATGCACTTATTCATATTCTACAAATGTACAACTATGCACATGTTTGCACTTGGGATGACAATCTCTTGTACATTCAACATGACTATAATAGGTCTCTTTATAACTCTAAATGTCTTGGATTTAAACCTTCATCACCCATATACATCTTCTACCATGCATCGTGATGAACCAATTCACATGCTCAAGAATGAGAAATAGACAAAGCTAAGAAGTTTTTACACCACATCAATTTGTTCACCTGTAGGTTTAATAGATTATCTCTTGCACCCAAGCTAAATACAAGGAGCACCATGATACACATCACACACCTCATGAATTTTGAGTTGGTGATAAGGTCTAGTTGTAAATTTAGAATAAACACTTCAAAGATTTACACTAGAAGATTAAGCCTTTGTGCTATGGTCCGTACACCATTATATACATGGCTAGTGAGAATAAATTCATCCTTGATTTACCTTAGTACTTGGGCATGTACCCAGTCTTCAACATAGAGCTTCTCAAACCTTACACTCCATCACTTCTTGAGCTAGCACTGACAAAACATACTTTTTATTTATATCCTAAACACTTAGGCCCTACAGAGAAGGACCATATCATTTAAGTGACAAACATACACACCTATCATGGCACACATCAATTTTTCATAATGGTTAAGTTTGGGCAATACACTGATCAATCTAAGTGGTACACCTTACAACAAATTTAGGTGTAATTCCCCCAACTATGCAGTGATGCAATAGAGACCATTACTTTTAAATAAAGGGTGAATGATATGTGCACAATTGAGTGCATTCCTCATTTATTCTTCTACACAGAGCTCACCCCACTCCCCCATTCATGCACATTTTACCACTAGGAGTTTGTTGACAATTCTTTGCTTAAGTCTTACACTCAATCATAAACTGTTGCACGCTAATCACATGATATCACAAAGTACACACCTCACAAACACTTGGTTTTAGCCCTACATGCACTCCTCAGACTCTATCTTAGCTCAACCACCTATCAGTCTACTCTAACAACATGGCTTGATAAATAGCATATAATTAACCATTAACATTCAAATCCCATGCCTTTCCCTTTTTCCACCAACAAGGGGAGGTTATCTTGAATGGTTAGAGCATTAATAATTCTGACCATTGTTGCCAAAGGAAGCTTAGCTACCACCCCTGCCATGGAGGGTAATTCAAAAATAATAGTTATTACTACTCTTATATTTTGCATGTTATATATTTGTAACATATGTATTCTATATGAATAATGAAGGAATATCGAGACACCTTAACATCTTGTAATCGAATGCCTGGTATTCAATCATAACATAGATAGTTTTCCTTTACACACCTACTTTGTGTATATGTTTTGTATCCATTCTATTCTCTCCCCTATTTTTTGTTAATGAATAAAAGTTACATTTCTTATAGGTAAGACTTCCACTCCATTTTAATGTGTTTTAATTATGCTATCCAAATACTTCAATCTGCATTCACTATGCATAGCCATAACTCAGTTGTCCTCTTTACACCTTAGTCTTGGGCCCCATGGTGTGAATAATTCTAGATGTATTAATATATTCAAAGGAGAAAAATTTCACAAAGTAATCTAAGTGAGATAACTATAAGGGCTTGATTTCCCTCCTTGGAGTATTAGGTATGTTGGTCTTGTTCAATCATCATGGAAGTGATTAGGGTTAGCTCAACCCATTCAAACTTGACCTTTTTATATTTGTAGGTGTTTCAATCATTGCAATATCTATTAGGGTTTCAACCTTTCAAAATATATTTTTAGTACTTTTGCACACCTATAAAGGTCAAATCAGTGCATACAAACCTAAATTTAACTATTACAAGTGAATGTGCCCTAATTTATAATTTTTTGTAAAAATACAAAATTGACCTATGGGGATAGTAGTGGGAGTTGATCATGTCCCTATATACCATTCATATCCTCCTACAATCTCAGATCCAACTTTTGGGCATTTTCTTAACAAAGTCTCTAATTTCATGTTTGTGTCATTTGTCAGTCAACACAATCAACAATCAGGAAACAATAACTACATTTTAATTCGTTTGCATAGTTAGCCTTCTTTCAATCATTTTACCTTGTCAATTTCAGTCATTTACCTTCATCATGCTTGTTAAAATGTCATTTACAACACTTTGATTTATTCTATTATGTTAATCTTAATTAGGGCTAATTCACATATTAATCAAAATTTTGTTAAAACATATTGGTGAACATGTTTATTGATTAAGCATTGGAAACCATATGTTTCCCTAAGGGTTCTAACCTTCTAGGGTTTCTAAAATTTATCATTTCATTGTCTGCAACATTTTTTTTCATGTTATTGTTTACAACATTCTTCGTTTTAGGATTTCACATTGCATTCCCCAAAACATATGATTATATTGTATAAACATTGATTGCTTAATTTTTTTCACAAAACAACTTAATCCCATGATAAGATGCAAGTGCCATTAAAGTAAAATTTTGTAAAGACAAGTATAAGATATGAATAATAGAAGTTATCATTTAAAATGTTATATATCTTGGTCAAAATTAATCTCAAGTTCTAGTCCATTCTCATTGCTTCAATATTCAATCATAAAATTTATTTGTTAAAACTAGATAACAAAGGGCATGTATGACTCTTTTTAATACTCCTACTCCTAGACCTCAAGGTTCTAATAATTATCATCCCACTTCAATTATTCACCCTAAGCTTATATTAGATTATATGGTTCATGTTGTTAATACTTGATAAGTCACACCACCACATCGTGGAGGTAGTCAAAATGTTCCTTCTCAACCCCCTCCCCCTCACGCAAGATAAACAAATCAATTGAAAATGTATGATATCATAGATCACCTAAAAAATACCCATGTAAAAATTTCAATTTTAGACTTACTAAAGAGCTCATCCGTTTATAAGGATATTACATATGTTGCATTAAGGGGAAATACTATTCCTATAAATATACAACTTGTTGATTTTACTTCTATAATGATCACATTTAAAGTTCTAAAAATATTATCACATTTGAAAATGAAGAATTGCCAACACAAGATGTAATTATGCAAATTCTTCAACTATTTATTCAAGTTACAATGCAAAATAAATGAATTGTGTATTAATTGATGTTTGATCAAAAGTAAACATTTATAGTTGGATTTTATTACAACAATTGGGTGTAAACATTGATAGTCTCCAACACACAAATAAAACTATCAAAAAATTTGATGATTCTATGAGAAAAGTACTTGGAATGATTTATTTAGATGTAATAATGGGACCAAAAATAGTGTCTACTCTATTTCATATTATACCCAATCAATTACATTATAATCTATTACTAGGAAGACCATGGATACACATTGTAATATCAATACCATCAACATTACATAAGTATCTTAAATTCATGCATGAAGGATACTCATATGAATTTCCCATAAATGATACCCATTTTTTATATTGTAATATCTGAACACCATAATCATAATAGAATGAGCCAAACATTGTAACTCCTCAATTTATTCCTTGGGACTAAAAAATCACATATGAAAATGGAGAGTCAAATACTAACAACAAGCAAGTGGATTTAGAAGAGCTACAACTATATGGATGAGAATTAGATTAAACACAACAATACCCTGATCAATTGAAAATAACACAAGCAAAGTTACAAAAACAACTTAAATTTTTTTAGTAAAAACAAGCAAGAGTGCATAAAGAATATTTACAAGAGAAACAAATATAAAGTCAAAAGCTACAAAAAGAACAGATTAAAAATCAAAGATTGTAAAGGGATAAATTTGAAAGAGATAAGATATTAAAATAACAAATTGAGAAGGAAGGATTGCAAAATTGAAAATTATAACTACAATAAGAAAAGTTAAAAAAGAGTAACTATTGGAAGAGAAGTTGCAAAACCAAGTTCAAGATAAACAAAAAGGCATTCTTAAGAGAGATTTCCTAATACAAGAGTTTAAAATGCAAAATATACTTACAATAATTAAGATTACAAGTGAGGTTTCAAAGGACTTAACCAAAAATCATTCATCATATAAAAATTCATTATTTCTTAACCCCCTCATAGATGGTAAGCAATATACTAATGTTTATATTGGATCCTTTTACAAAGCCAATATTTTTAGTATGAGACTTCTTCAATATCTTGGGTACGTCATAAACACTTGGGTAATATTACAAGACCTCAATGTTGCACTAGATCTATTCAGCCAACAATCACACTAGAATCAAAGGAATGCTATATTATATTCCATATTCACCTTACTTTGGATGAATACAATACAAAATTTATGAAGATCACATATGAGAGTCATGGGGGTGATGATGGGCAAAGACCATGCCTATGTTGCATTTGAGCATGAAAGTGAAACTTTTATAATTTCAAGAGATGACAATGCCATAGATAAAGAGACAAAAAGGAAAACATATCTTCAACTAATATGCAAGCAAAGACAACTAATACCATGACAATAAAGGCATAATAATTAGCACAATCTACTACTAGTCCTCACTAGATTGCACATCATTATAGACCTCTTAGAACTACTTCTCCTACAAAATATTAGACAAGTAGTTCCATAAATAGTTTTCTTACTACACATGATCCATATTCTTATTCTAATGCATGCCCATCTAACACAAAGAAAGTCATCCATTTACCACTTGTCACATATTTTTATGATCTTCACATTGACAAGGTCATTGGTTAGCTTGTTGAAATTTCAAAATATTCAAAAAAATTCACATAATTCAAAAAATCAAAATTCTTATTGTACATAACTTCTATATTATTGCATCATTTTATTCCATTGCTTGCACATGTGAACAATTGATCAGTTCTTCTAAGCCGTTGACTATTATTGACTGTTTGGCCTCTTGGTTTTTTCATTCACTTTATAGATCTAAATAGTTTAAAACATTGGTAATTTTTTGCCATAAACTACCATTTATCTCTCTATTTTCATAGTCTACACTAATAAATTGACATTTTCTATCAAGGACAGAATCTACTAATACAAGACAAAACCGATTGCCACTATTGTCCAAGTTGGTCGATCTTGTCATGTTCTAGTTTTCACCTATAAATCATAGTTTCAGTGCATAGAGCTTCAATACTTCCAAATTTTAGGTTTGTCACCTAGTTTTAGTATGTAAATCATTATTTTCCATGCAAAATATTCCATTTTCAGAGCTATATTGTTCTTACTTGTGAATTTTTTGACAAATGTACAATTCATGAAACAAGGATGTACAATTATTCCTTTGCATACATTTTTTAATCTTCTATAAATTTCTCAAAGTTATAATTCACATCCAGTGGAGGCATCTTTCCCATACATAGACACACATTCTTTTCTAGTGCATATGACACACATCGCAAATTGTTCAGTTCTTTCTCGCTTATTTTAGTCCTGACACCTTGCTTATCACTATTTGCTATTATTTCTATTTACAAAATTGCAAAAATATGAAAAAAATTCAAATATTTCAAAATGCAAAAATATTTAAAATATTATAAAAAACCCAAAATCAAGACCGAAGCATGATTAGACATCTAATTTACATCTTTGAATTATGTCATATATCTCATGAATAATAGATATCATATTCTTTTCTATCACACATGTATTTCACTCATATTCATGAAATTTAGGTAGGACATACAAAATTCGTAGGGATCAAGATGTTGGACTTGCCTTTATCTAATAGCCTTGTCAAACTGGGAGCATCTTATGTAAAGGTGGTTGTATATACAGGTGTTATCATTCCATGACCCCTATATTTTTGAACTATATACTCTTTAAAAACATCTTGATAACATTTATATCTTACACCATGTATATGAATATGTTATTTTCTAGGATATGATCACATTACATATGAATGGTTTAGACTACCTTTCTAATTATGTGTTCCATTTATGATATTACTTATACATGGTAGATTAGATATTGCTTATCTATTGTATGTGGCCCTTGGCCCTTGTGTGCAAAACTTGTTTGAACATCTCTTTGAGATTTTATTTTGTATGTGTAACATTTGAACATGTCCACTGCTTTTACCCCTTGGGCTTATGTTAAGTGTGACATTTGAACATGTCCCTTACTTGCGACATTATTAATGTCCTTTACATGTGGCCCTAGGCCTTGTGGGTACAAACTTAAATTTTGAAATTTTTGAAAATGTTTGACATTTGAGATCAATTTCATCACATCAAAAGGGTGGAATTTTAATGGGATTCTATATACAAGATAAGCCTTTTCAAAAGCAATTTTTTTTTGACACGAATACAGTTTTAAAAGTCATAAAATGGTTCAGAATTCAATCATTGGCACATATTATGGGAGTATATGCCATATATATGCACTCCTATTTTAATATCACATATTCAAGTACATGATATAGATTTATGCACAAGTTTCAAACATAGTTAACAATTGGAATCTACATATAATTATAAATTATACAGTTACAATGGGGGCATGATACATATTCATGCACATTATGCTATTTTAAAAATAATTCAAAATTATATTTTCTAGGCTACAAATATTGTAGGAACAGAGATGTACTCTATTAGCTTTTGAGCATGCATTCAAGAAAAAAAATTCAATTGAATCTACGTGCCATCTATAGTGGTTGATTTAGTTTAAGTGCATAATGCATAACTTAGAGGTCCAATGCCCTCTAGCATTATGTCTATGAATCCATCTTATATTTTAGCTCATTTCACGCCTTAGGGTTACAAAGACCAACTAAGTTAAATTGAGGTTTTTACATCCCTCAATTACTGTTATTTATATTCTATAAGAGGAATTCAATTTGGGATTTGATCACCCTCAAATTCTCCATTGGTTCAGTAAAGTAACCAATATTCTACAAGTGCTTCATGGGAAACACCAATTCTCCAATACTTTAAGGAAACATCATCTCCAAGAAAAGTCATAAAATCAACATTGATTTCACACATACGTGGTGTATTCATCCCTTACTCCATTTCAAATTCAAACATTTTCAAATGTCAAGTTCAAGTAATTTTCAAATTCAAACATTTTCAAATTTCATGACTCAAATAATTTTTAAATTCAAGCTTTTTCAAATTCCATATTTCAAAAAAATAGAGTAACTACTTCATGTTTTTTATAGGGTTTGCCAAAGAGTACAATGCCTTGCACGATTAGAGTACTAGCTTAAAGACAAAGTGTGGCTTACAGATTAAGGCATATCTTTCCTATAATCTAGTAATTTCATTTATAGACTAAGGTGGGGGCAAATGTAGTAATCTAAATATGGTCATGAATACTTGATCATGTCAGTTTTACCCATTTTTATCTTTAATTAACTTGTGCACTTAATTAGTACCTATTTTGTTACTTCACCCTATCCTAAACACAGATGACCTATTTATTTTACAAACTATCATTTGTCACTTTATAAAAGTGTTTTGATTGCTAGAAATACCTTTAAGCATCTATGTGGCTGAATCTAGATCTAAAGATCCACACATTTCCCTCTCAGATAACAATGGCCAATAGGGACATGTTAGGAATAAAATAAAAATTAATGTGGAAAAAATTCATAGAGTTACAATAACAATAACTATGAATAAAGATACATAAATAACATAAATTAAAACACACAACAAGAAGACAAGATTTAACATGGTTCACCCAATATGGGATACATCCATCAAGAAACACTTGCTCAGATCTTATTACAAGTCAAAAAGAGTATAATCCACTCTCAGATCAGTCTTCTAAAATTACAATGCACAAATATTGTTTGGATTTGCACTCAATAAATTCTCCCAAATTTGCACTTTAAATCACACACTTTGTTCACCTTCTCAAACTTAGTTCTTCTTGTATATTACCTACTGTATGTCCATCTATGTAGAATTACATCAATAAATAATTGATATAGTGGTTTTACAAAATAATGGGTACCAAAACCATGGGCCAAGTCAACCCATAATGGTTCCCCATTAATCATGGGTGATGACATCACACATATACAAGAATAGATAAACCACATATCTATACTCCCAAAAAAGGGGGATCCTAAACCTCGATGAGAATACAATAAAAGTTTACAATACATTTTAATGTACAATATTTGAAATACATTGTAATATGTAAATAGGCTCCACAACATAGCGTGATAATAGTGGGAGGTGTTCCTGTCCCTATGGGACATTTTTGTCCTAAGCCCTCCAACTATCAATTTTTAAAACTAAACCCTCCCTTAGCTTGTCTTCCATTTTTTTAGGTTTTCGAATGTGTGGTTACCCCTTTTTAATTGATATAAATGTGCACTCAAGTTACATATTATTTCACTTAAATGTTTCAATACAAAGACACATTTACACAATTGCACACTGAGAAAATATTCCCTATTCTTCCTAATTCTGATTTTAAGCATTTCAAATAGTCCTAAGCTAAGTCACAAGCTTATATCTCTAAGCAAAAACATGATCAATTGTTTAATCTAATTACATATATATTCATATAGTCAAAAGAACACAATTACACATAACACTATAGGTTGGAGAACTATGTGGGATTGATTTACTCCTTGGAGCATTGGATACATAGGCATCATTTATTCATCATGGGGGTGATTGGGTTAGCTCAGCTTAGTTACACTCCACTTTTTTCTATTTATAAGTACTTCAATCATTGCAATCAATATTAGGGTTCAACCTTTCAAAATTTATTCTCAGGTATTTTTCACACTTTTGGTAGTCAAATCAATGCATATAGACCTGAATTCAATTTTTGCAGGTGATTATGTCCTAATTTATAATTTTCTACAAATAGATAGAATCGACCTACTAGGACAATAATAGAAGTTGATTTTATCCCCATCTATTGTTCTTGTCCTCCTATAGTCTCGAATATAGCTTCTGGGCACTTTCAAAACACTGTCCCTAGTTTTCTCTTTCAACTGTTAGTTAGTTAACACAATTAACAATTAGGAAAAAACAACTAAGTTTGCCATTCATTAGCATAGTTAGCCTTCCTTTAATGATTTACACCTTGTAAATTTTATTCATTTACCTTAATTTCACTCATCAAAATGTCATTTACAATACTTTGATTTGTTCTATTGTTTTTATCTTAATTAGGGTTAATTCACCTATTAATCCAAATTTTGTTAAAACATATGCATGATGCAAACCTATCCTAGAAAAGTAGGAACAACTAGCTTGAGGCCTAGAGTAGTTTGCTAGTGATATTAAGTGGTTTGGGAAATGACTTGGGAATTCCTATGTACTGGTGATGATGAACAAAGGGATTAGGCCCTAATATAGTTAAATATATATAATTTTTGGTGAATAAGAGTCATATACTTAAGTGTAAGTCAAGTGGTTTAAGATAATTGAATAATTAACATTGTCAAGTAATTAATTATGACCAAATTTATATATCTACATCCCCCCTTTATTTTAGTAATGAAATTTTTAGAGTAAATAAAAAAGATATATGTTGACCCTTGAAATTGGCCAATTATCGAACAAACACGTGCTTATGCACTTCAAGCAAATTTAGTGCTACTAGCCAAGAGGCATGGAAAATCCAAACCACATAACCTAAATGCATGGATTAAATAAAATTACTAACGAAGTAGATGTCAACTATTGGAACCATGCTGACATGTGATACATGACAAAGTGGTAGGACCTAAAGAGAACTAGCCATGTGGATTCAGGAACTGTAGGGGAGATTGTTGGGGAAATGACACATGGATTGGTTGGCTATAGATCCTGATGTAGAGTTATAGTAGTATGATATAGGGTAATGTGGTAGCTGGCCTTGGGCCAAATTGTCATTTTAGATATGGGATTGGGTGGGAAGAACCCAAGAAGAAGAAAAATAATAAGGGGAGGCTTAGGAGAGAAGAGAAAAGAAGGAATTATCATCAATCAAGGAGAGAATACTAGTTGGTGAAGGAGATCCAAAAAATGGTAGACACCAAAAAGTGAGATCCAGTGAGACAAAAAAGACCATCAGGGTATAACACTGCTATTAGATTATACTAGGGAGGGATAAGAGTTGTTTGCAAGCCTTGGGCTCTAGAGTGAGAGCACCAAGTGTGTTGTATGTAATAATATGTTCCCTTATATTCAATAGAGAATAGATTCAATAAAGAGGGTATTTTGAATACTTGTATCTTGTGTGTTATCTAGTAGTGTTTGTGGGTGTTCCCCTATTTATCTAGTTATCTCCCCATTCCAATCCTCCCAAACACTTCTCTTCTATTACACACAACTAACATAACCCTAGCCCAGATCCTTTGTTCCTTCAAATTGTAGGTGAGTTCACAGGGATTTTCTCCCCTACATGATATACCAGTGTGAGAATTGATTCAAGGTATTTTGATCTAGAATCATATGACATTTTATCCCTTAGTGACTAGACTTGCGAACATTATGGTTCTATTGTTGGGAAAGGGTTGTACTTCATTACTATGATGGTAGAATGGAATGTGATGTGTTCAAGAATCATCAGTTAGAGTTTTGCTCATATGAGTTATATACTGAGTGGGTTAGAGTTCAACATGAAAGCACTAGATAGGTGAGAAATCAAAAGGTATAGGTATGAAGAGTATCAGTGGATAAGAATGGCTGAGGAGGACCCTAGAAAGAGGGAAGAGTCCACATCTGAAAATGCTATGAGCACTCTCAGAGGAAGGGAAGGGCATGAGGTTGACTCTTGCATAAAGATAATACACTCTAAGGAAAGGTTAAAACATGCCATGGAGTTAGAGTAGAATTTAGGAAGATTTAAAGTGAGGACCAGGTGTTAGGAGACTAATAGAGTGGTACTTTATGTCCTTGATCCCAACACACAAATTCATAAGTTCCTCTCAAAATTATAGGAGATATTTTAGGATCTACTAGGAATGGAGGCTGAAGAGGTGGAAGTAGGGACTCTACCTAAGCAGGTATTTCATGACCCCCTGCTTGAATTAGAAGCAACACAATTGGTATGAGCATTGTGATAGTCAAGGAGGCTTAAGATAGGATTTTTTGTAGCAAGAGGATGTATGCGATTGAGCACCACAAGAGGAGACTATAGAAACTCCCTCCAAATGAAGACTAATATCACACTGGTCTAGGAGATTTTCTATGCCTTGGACCTATATTTTCTAGAGTATTATGGGATGGAAGATGCTTCAAACCATGTGCGTAGGTGTGAGCTCATTTGTAGAATTCGAGGGATTTTCCAATCAAGGCATAAAGTATATCAATTTACTATCACCTTGTGATGATAAGTGTAGACTTGGTACTGAAAGACCAATCTAACGTAGACAATCATAGACTTCACCCTCCTCAAAGCCACATTCTTTAGGAAGTTTGATGTCCTAAAGTTGGAGTACCTAGATGTTGTTGCATTTAAGAAAATAAAAAAAGAGGCTTTAGAGACTATGCGATCCTATGATGCAAATTTCAAGAACTTGGTCTCAAAGCTCTCGTACACCCTCCAACCACTTAAACATGCCTACTGGTTTTTTTATGGACTACTCCTTTGAATATAATGTGCTATATTATTGAATGACTCCTATAATCCTTAGAAGGTGTTGAAAACTATGTTTAGAGTTGAATTCATGCATCAGATGGGTGCAGAAACTTGACTCTCCTTGAAAACATAGGTTACAATGATAAAACAATAATTACAACAAGTTATGACTATGTAGATTGTAAGATCATGGGATAGTGACGGTAGCCCAAGCAGATGTGATGCATACATGTGTTTTCACATATATAAACAAAATATTAGAAATATTGCAAGGAGTCTCAGTCATAATGGATGGTGGTAGGGAGAAGGAGAAACACTGCAACCCACCAAGAAGAATGTACCTAAAAATGTTACCCATTCATGAGGTTAATGAAAGCAATGGCCTCATTCACACTCATGATACAAGTGTGGATCACTGTATAATCTCCAGCATGACTTCCTATGAAAGAGATAAAAGTTTGATGAGTTTCCTGACCCCCATGTTAAGCTTGCAGAGTGAAGTGATATAGGGAAAATAGCTAAAAAGGCACGTAACATGAATAAGGCGTTAAGGTACTTTAGGGATAACTCTATTCCCTTGATTAAATAACGTGTGAGAATACCACAAATTTATTCATGCCAACATATCAACTTATTTAATCAAGCATAATAGTCAAAGTCATCGCACAAGGCCTTGAGGATCATTCAGGGCCTATAAAGTGAGCTCGGATCAAAAGAGAGAAGAGTTACTTCAGGTAAAACTTTGGAAGGTTAGAGAATCAATGGATGCCTCATTTTATTAACATGCTCAAGAGTTTATAAGGACTAAGCCAGTTAAGGTTGAGTGCCCATGATTAGGTACTCCCATAAGATACAAATTATGATCCCCATGCATGAAGAATGGGAACCTGACAAAGGAATGTACCTGAAGGAGGATTTCTTAGTAAGTGTCATGAAACAAATGATACCCTCAGTTGAACTTTGATGAGACCATAAAATGGCTCATTATATCCATGAAATAACATCTTTTTTCCTTGCATAAGAAGTGGATCTAAGTGTAGTTTCTAAGCTTATGATTTATTTAGAATGAAATAGAGAACTATATCTTGATTATTTCTTTATAAATTGTTGTCTTCTTATTTGTTGATTCGACTTACTAAATCTATGAAAAATGTTGTTAATGTGTATATATGCATCCCATAATAAGATATATTAGACATGAGCATGAGGTACCAACCAAATATCAACTTTGAGATGAGCTACAGGTACTCTAGACTTAGCTACAACGCATCTAGTCTAGCTATGGATTCACCCAAATTTACTATAGACTCACTCAGTTCATATCTACATTCTCAGTTAGTAGATCTATATTCATGTAGTTAATTTATTGAAGACCAGTTCAAAGCATCAAATATCAAGGGAGCCATCATAGTCATCAATAGTTCGAAGAATGCAACTTAAAGAAAATCTATGAACTCTGTAGGTTTTGAAATCTATGGACTTTATAGGTCTGGATTCTATTGACTTTCTATGTCTAAAATCTATAGGTTTTAAAATCTATAGACTCTATAGGTTCTAAAATATATGGACTCTATAGGTCTTAAATCTATGGACTTTGTAGGTTTTAAAATCTACAAACTCTGTAGGTTTTATAATCTATGGATTATGCAGGTCTATCTACGGACTAGTTCAGGATTGTATCTAAATTTAGATTTGTATAATTTTATTCCATAAATGATTCTTTTCATATTTCATGAAGATTGACCTTATGTTGTAAATAGATAATAACATCTCTCTTCATATTTTGTGAAAGATTGAGATAAGCTAGAATATCTAAGTTGTTATGTTTCTCTCCATATTTGGTGGAGAACATCTAAGATTATTAATCCTGAATAAGGAGTTGGTTGGAAGCATGAGATTATAAATGAAACCTGTCGCGCTATTGTAATCAATCTTGGTTATCAATAATACATTATGAATCTTTGTGACATAAATCTAGTGTTCTGATTAAAATCCTCTTTCGAGGAATGAGCTGGCCACTCATTCCAAGGAAGATGGATAAATGTATTTTTATTTATTTCTTTATTATGTAATTATGTTTTTGAATTGTTATTATTTATTTTTCATGTAAACATTTATTTTCTATAAAGTTTGTTGTGAACTTGTAGGTGTTTTATGTGTTTATCATTTATATTCACTTCAACAATTTACTTTCCTGCAAGTGTGATTTACTTTCTTGCAAGTGTGATTTAATTTATACAAGTGTGCTTTTCCATTTACGCAAGTGTGATTTACTTTTATGTGAACTGTGGTGTGATTTACTTTTTTGCAAGTGTGCTTTTTGAATTCCTGCAAATGTGCTTTTCAATTCCTATAAGTGTGGAGTGTGGTAGAAGAGATCGGTCGCTAAAAGATCTCTTTCTCCTATTACATATAACCTTGGACACCAGCCCTGTATTGCCATTATTAAATGATGAATTAACGACTCGTCAACCTTACCCAAGATGTAGGAAGGATGCAACTTAAGTCAAGATTGGTTGAGATCAGATGTGCCCCTTAGGTATAATAATCTTATGAGGAAGTTGATTAGGGATGTAGTATGGTACACTTTAGTTTTATCCTTGATATTGATCCATAAGATGAATTGCTTTAGACCCTTAGCAAACCATCAATAACAGATGGATGCAGTTATGGATTCATAGGGACAAAATTCTTGAAGAATGAGATGGTGCCCAATCTATCAACATCACTCCAAAACTAGTATATTTTCACTCCAATGTTAACCTCATGCATGTTTACATCCCTTCGGTCAAAACTATGAGACCAAATATGCATTAATCATCACATACATCTAAGGTGAGGAAGGTGCCTTGAATCACAAAGAAAGGGATGGCTAAAGTTGTTGCTTCTTTATAGAGGATATTTAACCAACAAATTGATTGAGACTTATTTGATGTATTAACAACTACTCAATAGCATGAGGCTAGTCCCCTCACTTATAAACACCTTAGAATTATCAGCTTTTGACAACTTGGGTCTTGGGAGACCCTAAAACCATCATGTAATAAGGCATTTAGTGCCATTGTGTAATAAGGCTTCCTTATCCATACTTCTATCCATTTTTCTTGGCATACGAAGTAATTTTAGGCTAATAAGATGCACTCACCTATTAATATCCAGCTAGGTGAATCAAGCAAGAAATTTCTTAGTATAGTCTCCATGTCAGACATCTAAATATATAGGGTGAGGTTGGGAGCACTGTAAAATCAGAAAAGGTGTGTTTATACCACCAAAAAGAAAGCTTGCATTGGCACTCAGATAAACACATCTCAATGTAGCACTAGGATGGAGGACCAAACATATATTTTAGTGTGGGGTAGGAGATGGTGCTAATAATAGACTAAGAAAGACATCTAATGAAGACGTCTATAAGGAAAATGAATAGGAAGAAATGTTTGGAATTGCATGAAAAGTAATAACACATGGAAGGAGTTGGCATGTTGACCGAGTCAAAGATATATATAGGAAAGGATAATTGTTATGTCAATACACAAGGAATAAGGTACAACTAGTTATCCAACTCGATGGAGACAGGAACGGTGTTGGTTGAGTCATCGTACAAATGAAATAACATGATATAAGGTCCAAGATAGATTTATTATTATCAAAGCTGAGCATTGATGGAAGTGACTCAACCAATAGAGGATAAGTGTGAGATGGATCAAGGTGTGTGAAAGATCTTCCACCTATCATAATTTCAAAATTTAAAGCATGAATTAGATGGGCTACCATATGCATAGGTAGAAATAGGTGGCAATAAGGATGGCTATAGACCTATCAACAAGGTTAGTCAGTCACTCTTTTCTCACTTATAAATAGAATTGGATGGATGGCCCATGATACAAATTTCCAAATAAAGAGAAAAAGTTATAGAGACCATTGATAATTTAAAAAGGTAGCCTTGAGAATATTTCTACTCAAGAGATATTAGAGAAAGATAAAGACATACAAGGAATGAGGAAATCAAACCAAGAGGTTTGAAGCTATGGATGTTGGATAAGAGGAACTAGAGCCGAGGAAATAAAGACACCACACTTCCTTATGGACACGACTTAGTTAATTTTAATAAGGTTACAAAATGGAAGTTCCCCTTTATATTGGGATACCACAGGAAAACTAGGGCCCTATAGGTAGTAGGAGCAGGAAAAAGGAGCATGTCAGCTGAAGGGAAAAGTCAAGTGGAAGATGAATTAGGATAGATCTATGGGCCTTCATCATTCATAGATGGGTAGAGTTAAAACAATGCTTAAAAAGACGTAGATGTATCAAGAGGATCCCATGTATGAAGTTGATTTGAAGAAGTAAATATGACATATCAAATTGGCAAGCATAAACACATGATGGGGAGAGTCACTTGCACCATGACCCAAGGATGTGCACATTAGTGTTGTGGAACTAAACAAACCAAGGACTTCAAGGAGAATATTAGGTGGTGAGGTAAGGAAATAATACTAGATGGCTTTGCATTACTAGTCCAAACAACATTTAACTAGACTCGTTAGGAGAGCTAGGGTCATACGAGATGAAACTAAATTCCACTCAAGAAGGTTTTCTTCTATCTTTGAGAAACCCCAATGGTACATTGTGAAGGACATGCACCCATTAAAATGCATGTAGATGATTTAACCCCTCTAAATATATCTATTAAAATGCTTGATACCACAAGAAATGGTTCCCCTCTCAAGTATGTCAGGAGTGAGATCAAACTAGTCAGAGTCATAGGGAAACACATACCTTTGTAGGAGGATACACAGAGAATATTGATAAGTGCAACCTGGATAATAGGTAATAAGCATGGGACAAGTAACATTTCAAAAATATCTAAAATGAATCTCTAAAGGAAATTAGTATGACAACACTAAAGGAATATTTAGACCCTAAGTGTGAAGAGGGTGAGGTTGTAGGCCCTAAATAATTATGGTGCTTGGTGAAAAATGTCTTCAACTGGAGGATAAGATGACAAGAAAGCTATTAGATGGGAGAATAAATGGGAAGGTGTGTAGGGAGGTCATCAAAGAGAAGTAAAGCATATCATGAGGAGTTATATAGAAAAGGCTTGTAATATCATGAAACTCCAGACAAAGCAATTTTTTATGAAGAAGCTTTGAGGGCTACTAGATTGCATAAGCAGGGTAAGCATAAGAAGAACTAATTGCCTGGGGATAGAAAATTAGTTTAATGTGGGGTGATTTTGACCCTAAAAAATTGACTAAGTATCAAACAAGTGCATACTTATGGGCTTCAGGGGAATTTAATGCCATTAGTTAAGAGGTACATAAAATTTAAACCACAAAATTTGCACATGGACCTTAAATGAAATTGCTAGCAAATCAAATATTAGATATCCGAATTATGCTTACATGTACTACATGACAAAGTGATAATACCTAGGGAGAAGTAACCATGTGGACCCAAGAACTGCAAATGATATTATAGGGGAAAGTGATTTATGGATTAACTAGCTATAGATCTTGACATGGAATTATGGTAGTATGATAGAGGATGGTCTGGGAGTTAGCCTTAGGCCAAGTTAGCAGTTTAAATATGGGATTGGGTGGGAAAATCCAAAGAATAAGAATAAGAAGGGGAGGCTCGAGAGAGAATAAGAAGGAAGGAATTATCATCAATAGAGGAGAGAATGCCATTCGATGAAGTAGAGCCAAAAAATGGTGGACAACAGAGAGTGAGAGCCAACGAGCCATAATAAACACCAACAAGGTAAAGCATTGCTATTAGATTATACTAGGTAGAGATAAGAACTATGAGCAAGATTTGGGGTGTAGAGTGAGAGAAATAAGTGGGTTGTATGTGATAATTTGTTCCCTTGTATTCAATAGAGTGTGGATTCAATAAAGAGGGTATTTTTACTACTTATCTATTATGTGTTATCTAATAGTGTTTATGGGTGTTCCCCTATTTATCTGGTTATCTCCCCCTTATAATCCTTCCAAACACTTCTCTCGTATTACATACAACTAAAATATCCCTAGCCCAGTTCCTCTACTCTTTCACATCTTGTGTGAAGTTGTAGGGATGTTCTCCCTTACATGATATACGGGTGTGTAAATTGGTTCAAGGTGCATAAAAATAGACTTGTATCACATTTTGGCCCTTGGTTAATAGACTCACAAACAATATAATTGAGTGTGTACGTCATAATTTTTCTTTTGATAATGATTTCCAATTGTGTAGGACACTTAATTATCAAACCCTGCAACAACAAATGAAGCAGTCAATGTCCATATTTGAAATTTGAAATTGAAAGCAAAGCAAGGAAGGAGTACACTTGTAGGGAGATGAATGTTGCCATATAACTTTTAAAATATGATGCTTATATATTGAAGCATTGGATAAATGTGATCCTTTGTTGAAGCACTTAGAGAGATGGTTCCTCATGTTGAACCATAGGGGAATTTAGAGTGATCAAGTCCCAATTTTGAATAGCTAATCAAGCTCTTGAGTTGGAAAAATGCATGCTCCAACTCTCAATAATAGGGAAAAGTACCTAATGTACTAACCCAAAAGAATATGGAACCATGATGGGGTCATTGAAAGTGATGCCAATGCCATTGACTGTCACTAGAATTAAACGTACATCACCCATAATAGAAGGTGGAACTACATAATGGCTTTGATAGAAGTAATGCCAAGGCCATTGAATGTCTCTAGAATTGAATTCACATTACCCATTAAACAAGAAATCACATTGATTTAGATAGATCTAGATTATATTTGCATGATCAAAATATAATAAAGAATATTCATGCCCCAATCATAATCGTAGTGCCAATAAATTTGAAATGAAATAACAACCATTTGCCATTAAATTTGTAAATTGTATTATAGTGAATATGTGCATGAACTAACATCACGCCTTTTGATTTTTAAAAATACATATATGTGCATGAACCAATATATGTAAACACATAAATTAATATTTAAGATAACAGAGTGCACTTGTGACCATTCTAGGGCCTTTTGACCATTTCCTTCACTTTCTACATGATGAATCACTCCTTTAAGAAACCCAAATCACTCAATAATGTCTTTATCTAGACCACTAAATAGCTTAATCTCTTTCTCAGTCTTAACCATACCTATAGCTTAATATCTCTTCCCCCTAGGACATTAGCACCTCATCTAGATAATAGTGCACCCCACTATTTTCGACCTTGATAATAGTGGTCTCCTATCAATTAATGGTTATTTTCTAAAATTCAATAGTTGAGAAAGGGTCATCTCATAAGTTTAGGAATACCCATCTAAAGGAATTATAAAAAATACCACTTTAAATCTACATTTTAAACCATTTTGCATATAAGGGGATTACACACTAAAAAGAACTATAATTGTAATTGCACATTGAGAGAAAATTCCCTATTTATCCCAATTTTGATTACATATAACCCTAGTAGCCTTGATTTAAAGTTTGAATACACCTCTAAGGTCACATATCATAGTTGAAACACTTAAAAAAACCATAATTATAACATCATCTAACATTTTTTACCATTTTTACACATACCACCATAGCATGGGAGAACTAAATTGAGTTTGATCCCTCTTTAAAGTATTGGTATGTTGGTAACAATCAACACAGAGGGTGTTGAAGTCAAGCACATCTTTAACCCCTTTTTATTTTGTGATTGCATTCATCTTCCTATGCATGGAGCTAGGGTTTTAAGCAAATAAAGAGTTATATAGTGGTCTCTACATCAGATCAGAAGCTACCACACAATTCACATAACACACAAATGAAGGTGAACATAACCCAAAAACTTTATATCTCTACTACCTACCAAAAAAGGTCATTTATTCAGAAAATAACACCCCTAATACTATGCATTTCCCTTGCTATTATCTGGGAATCCTGCCAACTCTTTTTTTAGGTTTGCACTTAGTCAACACAGTCTTATTGTTAGTCTCAGATCCAAAAATTATCCACATCTTAGTTTTCCAACCAAGTTTATATTTTTATTTGTGATTTCCATTTTTAACAAGTTCCTAATTAGTTTATATAATTTATGGCATATATGTAGCATTATGTTTTTACACATCAATTTATCTTATCTAACCAACTATTTCTCTAGTTTACCAAATTTTGATCGAACATATTGGTGAATGCATCTATTGTATGAATGGTTTCAAACCCTAATCACAAATGTTCCTAGTGTTTGTGTCATTATTCTTTCTATTTATAATTGTTGTTTTAGGATTTCCATATCTCATAAATTTTGTAATAACAATAATATTTCAAGTTTGTGTTTCATATTTTATGCACTCTAAAAAATTTAATTACACCTCTCTTAGAATAAGTGATAGATTAAATGGTAATCCAATTGAGCATATTTTGATTCATTTTACTAAATTACATAACATGGATAAGAATAAGGGTATATCATAGCCTTTGAATTTTAATGACCAACATGAGCATGTAGAGATTCCCCAAACTAATTTAGAGCATGAACTGTATGATGGAGGTAACCTTGGTTCTCAAGATGAACACCAATATGTAATACCACCCTTTGGTAATGAATAACCAATGTTTAACAAAGTGGAAGTTAACTAGAGTTTTTGGATAAAGACTTCATGAACAACCTATCGATCATCCTATAAAATTTTAAACCCTTTTGGACATTAAAAGTGCAAGCATGGCACAATCATTCAAGATTTATATTCCAATGAATACAACTTTTGTACTATCATTTACTTGGGGTCTACCCAAGGGTTTCAAAATATTACTATGAAAATTCATACTCAGTCATTGCTAACACCACCTTTGGTTAGCACATATTCTTATTTTCCTGATTTACAATATTTTATGCATGAGATTCAATCCTTGCAAACAAAGGTGTTACATTTGGAGCTGGTGCTTTGAAACATAAGCAGGCACTAAATTCTCACATTTTATTGCACACTCCATTTGCACAACATATAGTAGTATATCCTCTACCGATAGGTTTTGTGGCACCCAATATTACATTATATGATGGAAAGGGTGACCTCAAACAACATCTTAGAGCATTTTATGCAACATGTTTGAACTACATGTCCAATGATAGGTTAATGACTAGGTTATTCCCAAGGAGTCTAAAATAATATGCTTTACAATGGTTTTAAAATTTACCTCATCAATCAGTGCATGTATTCAATCCATTGGATGATATGGACCTAACACATTTTTTAATCAATATCAATGATAATGTTTCTTATGCTTAAAATTATGAACTCAAACAAAAACCTAATGAGCCTATCATAAAATATGTCTTAGGGTATAAGATGATGCTATCTAAAATGACAAATACTATGAAAGATAAATAATTACATGATATATTAATGTAAAGTTTTATTTTACCCTTACACGAGTCAATCATGTTCAAAAAGTTTACATCATAAAAAGATTTATGCCACGCAGTAAAATAAATGAAGCTCAAATTATTGGCCATGAACAAGCTTAAGTATACAACCATTTCATATTCCACTACAAAGAATTCAAGCAATCCACCGTATAAAGTAAGACCTATTGCTAATAATAAGGATCAAAGGGCAATAATGCACACTATTTTTGAGCCTACGCTATGCATTCTCTTATCAATTCCTCCAAGAAGATAGTTTAATAATCTACTAGAAGCTTCATACAAGGTCCTCAAAACACTATTGGAATGCAATGTTGTATCTCTTCTTCCTATTAAAGAAGTTGATGTGAATAAACATCTTCAAAAAGGTTTTGATCATAGTTCTTTTTTCAATTATCATAGGGCACCAGGGCACACTACTAATAGATGTATCAATTTGATGCACGAGATTAATGATTTGATATATGTGAACATCATTGATGTGGTCACACCAAAAAATATATCAAAAACACAACCAAGGGAAAGAAAAGTAATTAAAATGTTTAGTGATCTCTTTCCTAAGAATACAATTAATGAGATAACATATACATTAGGAGTGCATTATGCATACAATGCATAACCTCCACCCATTTCTTACCATTATCATACAGAGGTACCATATACTTTGAATGACATTATTGGTACCTACCATAATCAAATGCCATATAGGGCACTCATCAAATTTGTAGAGCATGAGATAGTGGATGATGACTCAGATTTACATTCCTTGTTCATTTGATCCCACATTGATCACCCTCCCACTTAGAGTGTAATAGTTGATAAAGGTTTGAGTGTCAATATGTGTACAATCACACTTATTTATCATATTGGATACGTAAATAAAGATTTAATTCCTACCACCATGGTCATAAAATGATTCAATGGTCATATTCAAAGCTCCATTGGTGAGATTACATTACCATTACAGGTTGGTTCCACACATGTGGCCACCAAATTCATACTAGTACCCAGTGCAAGGGTCTTCACTATGTTATTAGGGCATCATTGGATTCAACATATTCACATAGTTACTTATATAGTTCATAGGTGTCTAAAGTATATATATGCTAATTAGGTCATCATAATTTGGGGTTCTTATATAGAAGATTTCAGTGGAGCCATCGTAAAAGGTGAAACCTTCTCATAGATTTATACAACTATCTACTTTTCCACAAAGGCCTATCCTTGAAAGGCCACTTTGATAAAGAGTTGTCATAGATTCTAGAGAGCCTATTCCTATTCCTACACATCCCAGATTGATATTACAAGGCATTAGGGTACCTCACATAGGGCATGAACACATGATTCATACACTCCACAATAGGTTACAAAAATCCTTAGACTTCATCATGCTAAAATATAGACACAATATGTAACAGATCATTAGTATGACACTCATAGTTATGGTAGAGAGGGTACTCAACTTTTAGATTCTCCATTTAATTTAGCTTTGTCACAACTTCATGGTCCTTTCCATTCACAAAATGTTACCATTCCTCTTTTAGACACATGGACCATTGATTGTGAATCCCTTGTAGGACTCATCAATTAGTATCATATTTTTATTATCTCTTTCACTTTACATATATTTAAAAAAATACAAAACAACTAAATATTTCAAAAAAATCAAAATCATGACTCATGCATGTTCGTGTTTAGTTCATTTACATTAATTAATTTGTGTAGTGTCTTTTAGTGGTTATTCTTATCTAGTTTCATGTCATATATGATTCACAAGTATATATGAGTGAGTGTAGAGCATATATATTGCCATCCCTAGACCCATTTGTAGGTTATTTCACTATCTTAGACACATAAATTACATTCAAACAATAACTCCCTATTCACACATTAACTTACCTTGATATGGTCACAACAAGCTCAAACTATAATTTATCATATCTAGAACACCAACATGCCTTCTACAACTTGTATATACATTATAAAATTCACAAAGGGCATCATACACATAGGTTTTATCCTTCTTCAACTATCCCTTATTATTCATAACTTATATTTTTACATGATATAACATCTATTGATATCGCTTATTTACTAACACACTAATATTTTATTGGTTATCAAAGTCATTGAATATACCAGTGTTACAAATTATTATGTTAATCAACTACATGTATTCATGCATGATTTTCATGTTTACTTTCTAGCTTCATGTCTTGTGTGTATTCTCTATTTGGCTTGTAGACATTTGAACATGTCCTTGTGTGTGGCTCTAAGCCTTCATTGTATGTTTTTATGTTTGTGAGTGACATTTGAACACATCCCTTGTATGTGTCCCTATTACATATTTTATGTGCTTTACATGTACTCTCTGATTATGTGCATCATGGCCATGACACTCTGTTTCCTCACTTTGCTTAGTTTTTGATGCCATGATAGACACCATGAATCCTCTCGGCCCTTTCAATGCCATGATGGATATCATGCATCTATCCCCAAGTTGATCTATTTTAGTTTTACATGTTTAGTTTTGATCACTTATCTACATGCCTAAGTGTTAACATCTATCTCATAAATATCACTATGTATGCTTATTTTTACATGCATCTCACATTACTAAATTATTTAGTTTATATTTGTGATGATGACATGATCTTCCATGTTATCACTCTTACTCATATTTACAAACTTTACATAACATCTATCACATAATTTTTTTATTTTGAGTTGAGTTATTACGTAGGCTCAATAACTCACCTCAAAAGAGGGGGCATACACAATGGTTTGTACTAAAGACTAAGCCCCTATAATTTAGCACATAGATTGATTTATGCAGACCGCATATATTGGTTCACAAAACATATTAAGAAGGCACACAAAGATGAGCTATAAATAATATCACTTCAATTAGACAATAACACACCCCACTATTGTCCTATTTCCCTGTTATTGTCCTAATACATAGAAAACAATCAATTTGAGAATTTATCAAAATATTAACTAGTAAAAATCACTAAGCAACATGTATCCAATCATAATTTTCATAAAATACTCTAGTTTGTCTTATATTTTCTCGATTTGGCATAACATGTGTTCTAGGTTAGCACATAGGTTGTTGCCTAGAATTTTAGTTATTATTACTTAGTTTTGGAATCTATATACACTAGATATCAAATTGGGGGCATGTGTGCAACATATGACTTCCCCCTTGTTTAGGTTTGCACCAATTTTATAAATGGAATGGAAATGCTTGTCATTGTCCACATCATATACCCCAGACCCAAATTATACTAACTTTTTGCACCAATTTTGCACATAATTGAACTTTATTCCATCTACAGTAGTTGGTTCCCCATTTTGCATTAGTGTTTTACACCAGAACAAATTATTGATATTCTTATAGGGATTCCAAACTACTTCACTATTTTGGGTGTGTAATTATGGATTCAGGTTTACAAGCACACTCTCATATTGATGAGGATTTGGACATGCATAGTCCAATCCAAGCTTTTCAACACAAATAAAATCTCTAAGGTTCTTTGCATCTTTAGTCACTAGTTTTTGGATCAGGAAAACATAATTGTTTTCATACCTAATCAAGTGTATTTGTTCCTTATTATTAAAGCCATAGGCTTTCTTGTCTTCACTTCTTGATTTTCATCATAATCAAAGACTGATGTTATACATGTTTCATTTTAGGTTTGTGTGAAGTAGAAATCAGTGTTGCGGCCTACATTCAATATTACATTTCAATGCGAAGTTTAGGTACATATTTTTCCTTTTACTCTAGTACTTCAACTTTGTTGAATGACTAGAATAAAAGGGGGGGGGTGTAGACACATAAATTAATATTTAGGCTAAAATAATGCACTTGTGACCACTCTTTTTACACGCTTGGCTCATGACTTACTCTGTGGCCTTTTCACCACTTTCCTTCACTTTATTTGTGAACAACCCATCCTTATAAGCAAACATATAACCTGAAATTGTCTCTATATAGACTCCTAAGCAACCTAAGCTCATTTTTAGATTGACCCACACCTATAGTTTATCAATTTTATCTTTGAGGACAATAACACCCTATTTGGATAATAGTGCTCCTTGCTATGTCCACTTCTACCAGTGGTGTCTTCCCATCAAATAATGATTAATTTAAAAAAATCAAAGTTATGGAAGGGTCGGCCTACAATTTTAGCAAGCTCCATCTAATATACTTCAAAAAATACCACTATAAATCCACATTTCAAACCATTTTCTCACAAGATGCTTCCATAGTAAAAAGCACCGGAATTCTAATTCCACATTGAGATCAAATTACCTATTTATACAAATTATGACTACATACAACCCTGGTATCCCTTATATAAAGTATGAATACATTTCCAATATCATAAGTCATGATTGAAGCACTTAATCACACTAGGATTGCACCAACATTTTAAATCTTGTGCTAGTTTTTCACGTACAATGTTGTAGCATAATATAAATACATGGAATTTGATCTCTCTTTAGAGTATTGGTATGTAGGCAACATTCAACATAGAGGGTGTTGAGGTCAAACACAACTTAAACTGCTAACCCATTTTTATTTTATGATTGCATTCATATTCCTATATCATTGATTTAGGGTTTTATGCAAAGAAAGTTACATAGTGGTCTTTGCATCATATGAGAAGCTCCCCATATCTCACAAAATACACAAGAAAGTGAACTTAACCCAAAACTTTTAGATCTGTGCTACTTGCCAGACAAGCCCATTCTATTCAGATAATAGTGCCCCCTACGACTATATAGTTCCCTCACTATTTTTTAAGAACCTGAACAACTTATGTTTTAGGTAATAACTTAGTTAACACAGTCTTGATGTCAGTCTCAAATCCAAAAATAGTATACATCCTAGTTTTCCAACTAAGTTTATATTTTCTTGTCCTTTCCATATTTAGTATATTTCTAGATTTAGCAAGCTCTAAATTAATTTGTAACATTTATTGCATATCTA